>JAMKCH010087342.1:0-100838 GCA_023653785.1 Ophioderma brevispina | reverse complement strand
ACAAACCTATCTTTTCGCTTCCTTTTGATCGAAATGCTTATAACGACGCTCTATGGCGATAAGAGGGGGGGGGGGGCTTGGGGCAGACATTTATATTAGCACATAGGCTGGGTATTGCACGATGACATAGTGATGTACATAATTAAATAAATGGGAATACTTCGATTTATCAAGCAATGTTAAATTAGTGATTTCGAATATTGTGCAAGTCTCAAGGGAGCAATCGGTTTGATTTTTTGGGTGCGTGTGGGTGTGTGTGTGGGTGTGTGTATGTGGGTGTGTGTGGGGGGCGTGGCTGGGCTGTTAAATCATGGTTAAATTTACCTTTATTCGGTTTTTTTAAAGTACATTTAAAAGCCCTTTTTTTCTTCTGAAATGTCGTTTGATTTTAAGAAGGAATAATACCAGCTTTTTTGGTTTGCAAATCATCTGAAAAGTGATTTTAAGATTGTGTTTACGCATTTTTGAAAAAAAAATCGCTGTACGAGCCTGATACGGGCGCTTTTAGCCTCCAGAATGCTATTGTTTTCCTTATAATAGAACAAGTTCAAGTTAACTCCTTAGCGAAACCTAAACTTCTATCGTTTTTGTAATTGATATATGTGATAGAGGACAATAAGAAAATGTATATTGCATTTTTCACTTTTTAAACAAAATTCACGGATGTTTTATGCTCCCTAGGGGCCCTATGTTTTAATTAGCATAGCAATGCAGATAAATGGACACATTACCAAAAATTGCTCATCAGGCCCCATGTCACTTGGGAAGATACATGAAGTAGACTGAAATTTACAGAGTCCGCAAAAATTTCCTTAAGTTGCACTAAGTTTTGCAAAGTTTCTAAAATCTGCGTTTCTTCAACAACTTCAGGGGACTTTGCCGATTTTGGAAAACTTTGCCTTACTTTACGCAATTTCCCCAGTGACATGGGGCCTCCTACCCTTCCCCACTCCCCATCAATCAATGTTGGGAGAAGTGACAAGGATGTTGAGTACAACATTGAACAGGGGAGAGAGAGGGGGGGTTTTTTGAAAGAGACGTGCATTATCTTCTAACCATTTTTTCCCGGATTGTAGCTGGAGCCAAACTTAGGATGATCATAGGCCGACTGATCATAGGGTTGCGCGTGAAATTCCCAGTGAGGGCTCGATTTTGGGTTGTTTTGGCCCTCTTGAGCTCCAACCTCAATAAGCCACTTCTCTTTGAATTTTCCGGGCCAGTAACAAATCTCAGTCCGCCCCTGATATGATTACTACTTTGATAAACAAATAAAAATGTAGAATCTTGTATATTTATGCATGATAGTGTGAAAAATTTTTGCGCCAAAGTGGCATAAAATTCCGCTCACTGCAGTCAATTAGATATATTTCTGAATTGGCAAAAACAATGTGATGAAATACAAGCCTATGAAACAGGTTACACGTCTTTTTGTTCTAGACTGTATCTCCTAGGATCTCCATTAACAACAATTTCTTATTATTTTCTCCTTATCTTATAGATGTTACAGGAGATTTCCATCAATTTTTGTCACAAATCGGAATCCAACATTTAGAAAAATAAAGGGATGAGTTCTTAACACGTTAAAGGTAAACTCCAAATAGTTCATGAAATTTATTTAAAAAAAATTAAAAACAACAACAACAACAACAAAAGCTTTGAAATTTTACCAACTCCTGTCCCGTATTTTTAGAGGTGTACCCTACCCTCAGGAAAAGTTGTATTGTCCATATGTTTTACTAAAATGATCGCAAATGATGGTAAGTTGGAGACCTTTTGCCACAGGAAAAAACCTGAGGAGTGTTTTAGACAAGGGCTAAGATGCGAATATCAGAATGACACTCAAATCGATCAGAGCATGGGCTGGTATAGTTCAGAAATGTCGTCCAGGTGCAAAAGAATAATGGGATGTATTCCTGTTATCAAGTGCATCAAATTGAACGTGTTTTCCCTTGTGATCTGTAGGCTGATTTTCACATATAATTATTGAAACATGAGCCCTTTACATGGCAAGATTTCAAGGGGATATACTAAGGGCAAGAATACGAACTCCAAATTACAGCATTTTTTCTAATGATCTCATCCAACACCTCGCCAGACAGACTAAAAAAAAAAAATAAACACACTAACTGTGTTCAAATAGGAAAGCACATATTGGATATGAACACTTGTTAATAATGGAATGCAGTCTATTATATTCTTTAAGCCTTTAGAGGTTTGTTTGAATCGCAACGGTATCACATGAGTTTGCTAATTGCCAGAGGCGTTATTCTGTTAACACATTAAATTACAGAGATCAATATAAGAATATGGCCTGGCGGATTTCCCGCGTTACCACGCAAGTTAAGTGTCCATAGTACTGCAAATATTTTACTAATCCATTTAAGTTATTTATTGCACCCAAACCATTTGGCAAGGACATTCCAAGGTCAGTAAACTTGTTCTAATGCGCACAGACTGGTATAATGACTTTTGAAGAATAGTTTGTCATTATCACCAAACAGGCGGCAATTATTTGATAATTTAATAAAAGCATTATCGGCATTCTTTATTTCGCCGATAAGGAGTGACACTAACGGGTGTGACCATTTGCTCCAGGCCACTGACATAGGGAGGTAGTAATGGTATGTGGGGCCCTTACTACTGACATTGGGAAATAGTAAGGATATGTGCGGCTCTTCTACTGGCATAGGTAATAAGTAAGGGTCTTTATTATTTTTTATTTATTCGGACAATGTCCTGGATACCCCAAGAAAGCCGCTACAGGAACTTTTTTCCATTGGGGTCCATTTTTTACCGGGACGGAATTGGGACAGCCAGGGTATCACTTACTCTCACTTTCGACACTGACTGTGCATGAACAGGTAATGACTCTCTGATCACATGGGACCTACAGCTTAACGTCCCCTCTCCAAAGGACGGGGTATTCATCATGGTTCATTTGCCCAGGTCCAACTGCACGCATGGGGAGAGCAAAAAAAAAAAGAATTCCAATTCATAATACTCTTGTACAGATTAAAATCCAAGCATTTAGTAACCCGATTAAATCCCTGCAAGTTTGTCGCGCCGTGATTGAACGAGGTCCTTCAGCACTAAAGGCTTAAAAAATACCCAACCTACCCAGTGGGTCACGTTCTCCCGGTGCCAACTTGGTTGGGGTCCTTACTATTGACATTGGGAAGTAGTACGGTATATGGAGGCCCTTACTACTGAAATTCCATACATTACTACTTCTCTATGTCAGTAGTAAAGGGCCCCATCATACAATCCCTATAATAGGGAGGTATTGTATGATGGGGCCCTTTACTATTCGACATAGAGAAGTAGTAATGGTATTGATGGCCCTTACTAGTGACATAGGGAAGTAGTACGGGTATGTGAGCCTTCCTACTGCCATAGGGAAGGACAGGTGAGCATGGGGAGACACTTCTCTCCTATCCACAACGCCCGCCTGATTCCTGGGAACATACGCAGATTGCTAAGCATCAATAAGTCCATTTTCAGTCAGATATTGTTTCAGCTCTCCTGCAACAGTTTTTTCTAGTTCTTGTACTTTGGATATAAAGTTTATGTTGGAAACAGATCGGTAATTGGAGAAGTCATTACAATCAAGAGAAGGTTTCTTTATAAATGGAGTAATTAATGCACGACCCAGAGACTTTGGAAAAATACCCCTTGTGCATGCAAGAAGCATTTGTGACACGTGTAATAAATGGCAGGAACACCCATACTGCGAATTAGCAAATTTTACTTGCATTTCTGTTGATTTAACTTGAGAAAGAAAAAGTTAGATTTAGTGTCCCTGGAGTCATTGGCTGCTCTTATCAAATATACAAATTACCGCAATCTGAATAGCATGCTGACCTATAGTATTGTACCGAAAAATACGAAAATCAACTACCTCTTCGTGTGAGATGTGGCGCCCAGATATCTCCAGATTTCTCAGGATAAATTGATTAAATTCATAGATCTAAAATGCAATGAAAATATGTGTTGGAAGATAAGATTATTGCCTTTGGCGCTAATGTTAGCCCTGTAATATCTGAGTTTGGTGCCCTAACCTTGAACTACTTTCAGACAGAAAATTGGATTCATGCGCGGATTTTACCGCCTACTGCTTAATTCCCTAGTGCGGCCCTGCTTTATTTCATGACGAATGGAACCCTGTTCTGTATTTCCTTTAAATCAGCGAATTCATTTTGTTCTAGTTAATGTTTATTTCAGATTTTTTTAAACTTGAGAATAGACCAACATTAACACATGAAGCATTTAAAAAAGATCTATTTAAATGCGTGTTTGTTAATTTGCAATTTTCAAATTTTGTAATGATGATAGTGATATGTTAGTTTAAATGATACGTCCTAAATCTACTGTCAGTGAATTTCTTGAAAATATAAACAAAGAACACGCTCTCAGATTTGGTCAAAGTCGAGGTCTTCAAACAACTAAACTGAAGTAATTGAACACACGGTGGTTTATTAACCTTAATCCGACACTGAACTTACATTTTATATAGTACATTGGGTGACATTTGATCCAGCAAGGAAAATCATGTTAGTAACTCTTCAAGGCTTTAGTAAGTTCGCGACCTCGGTCTATACACCACAAAAAATCTCCCCTATAAAATTCAATCCGGTACTTAACGTCGTCTCAGACTTACTTAAAAGTTTGATGTTCGCGCCCAAAAATAAATAAATAAATAAACAAACTTAGTTTGTTACCGGTGTATTAATCCAGGACGCGGTCGAAAATCCTTAGGATACTCTTAATATGCTACTAAAGGCAACAACATAAAAATGACTTAGCTTCAAAACAAGTATATACAGTAAAATAAAAGAGCTTAATCATTTTCCGAGTGGAAGTGAGGCGATATATGATTACATAGATAATGTATAGGGTAAACCTTTGTCATGCACAGGTGCTCAATGGAAGGAACTGGTCACGTGAATGTGAATGTTTTATATTAGCACTAAACGTGTTACAGTACATAGTCCAGTGAAACACACACGCGTGAACTCCATTTGGGAGAATATCAGCACACAAGAACATTGCCAAGGAACCACCGTCATCCGATTTTGCAATGCTTGAGCCCGCGCGGGAATATGTGACTGTTTTCTGTTATCGAAAAATGTGCACAGCTCATGGACTTTTGCCAATTGCCCGCCAATTGCGTAATCTTGTGACTCATGTACAATTCCTTCTTTCATCTCTATAACTCATCGATATTTTATAGGCTAAGAAAACGAGGATTTAATGTGGTTCTTGCATAGAAAAGCATATTCATGTCTAGTTTTCCACAAACACCCCATTAACATCCTACGAGTTTGCAAATGCAGACTCTTCTATAACTTATTACTGGAAAATAGCCACACTCTGTTGGTTAAGCAGTAGTCTATGGGAAAAAAATTATAAACTTTGGGCATGATTTCTTTCAAACTCTCAAAAAGGAAATGCAACAATACCACACCAAAGTATAAGTTAAATTCACCAAATGAATAAATATTCAACATATCTTGACCGGAATGTAAGTAGTCAATAATCATAGAACCAAAGTGCACGAAACTCCTCTCTTGATAGCCGGTACGGCTGATAGTGGGCAAAACGAGATGGAATTGATGAGCACGAAGCAAATTGCCTCAAATTTGCTGTCCAAATGTCATTTTATCTAAGAAAATAAACCAGTGCACCATACACTTGCATCACTTTCATGACTTTCTTAATATAAGTAGTGTCATTTCAAAGGATTTTAAAGCAGTTTTAAAGATGTTATGCAAGAAACTGGTTCACCCAAGATTTTTAAGCCTTGATACGGCAGCTTAAGCTAGTGGTGTATAACCTATTAAGAGAATGATAATATGATATGCCTGGCTCCCATCAGTTTACCTGATGTAAATGCTGTATCGATCATAAATGTCTTAAACAGCACCGGATGACTTGTTAGTGGTTGCTTAATTCCATTACTTCAACATGTTGAATGCGATCATTCGCGAGTGTTTTATTATCGAGTTTTTTCGCTATATAAAAAGATTTGAATAGCTTATGACTTCATGTACCATCATCAGTCATTGTGTTAACGAATACAATCATCATTCAAGAAACTTTGGTAATACTTCGCACTTTCCAAAATCTTTTACATATAATATCTGGAGTTTTTCCAGATGCCTTAAAAACTTAAAAAGGCTATTGTCTTTTCAGTTAAAAAGAAATATTCAATGGGTCCAAATGAATTAAGTCATTACCAATCAAGTCATTACCGATCAGTATCTAACATCAAAACATTTTCTAAGGTCATCGAAAAAATATGTTGCTTCCTAAAATGGACACACGTAATAGGCATGTTAGGAGTGACTTCAAAGCCTAACCGCCTGTATTGGGCTCTTACAACCGGCGCGGTCGCTCGGTTGTTTATGATGGTTGAACCGTGTTAAATTGTTTAGCATAAACGTTGGCAGGCGCGCGTGAACGTAGCAAAACGCGGTATGACGCGAGCGCTTCAACCTAAAAATAACATCAATACGCAGCGCGTACTACCTGGGTTCAATTGTCGAATTGAAACCGGGCATCAGCCAATGAAATTGCTTACATTTTCACAGCTGTTTAAGAATGTTTAACATAAACCGCTCCAAACCGGAATACACCGAGTGTAACCGACGAGTAACCGGTGGCTGAATTTTGAAGAGCCTCCTTGCCAATAACAGACTGCATGACCTCCATCAAAGTGCTTTAGGTAAAATGATCTACTTTGTGCTCTGGATGATCATAAAGCTACTTTTCTGCTGTTACTGAATCTAAGCGCTGCCTTAGATATCATCGACTATACCTTCATTCATGGTTTAAAGATGGTCTAATAATGTACAGTACACTGGTAAACTACATACGGTATACTGGTGTATAGGTTATTGCAAGAAATTTAGCCAATACAATTTTTACTGATGTGATATAATGGATAATCTCATCGTTAATAATATTTCACGATAGTTTAGCTACTGTTGAATATATATAGATCATTGCACTTTGGTAAGAAATTTGGCCAATGACATATTGATTGATGGGATATTATGGGTAATCGCATTATTAGCAACATTTCGCAATAATTTAGCTACTCGTCCAGTTTGTACTTTTCTATGCATATGGTTTAGAGGCACCCCTAAACTGTTATACTGGCAGTTAAGATAAGAGCTGTCTTCAATATTCACTGGACATGGAAACAGCATATAACGATATAACAAAATCACGGTATGGAGGACAATGACTTGCTGGTCATCGCTCAAGAAGTGGGGAATGCGTTTGAAAACTAGTTCACTGGATTTCAAAGCATGGCCACAGGAAGTGAGGAAGACCAGCTACAACCTATATCGATGTGTTTAATAAAGCAGGAAGCTGGTTTGGATGTTAGCGATGCCAGGCAGCAATGCAGGACGGGACTTCTGGTCCAACGTCCTCAGAACACACTAATCTAGACAAAGAGATACTGCATAATGTGATTTTCCCCCTACTAAGTCACCTTCACAGAGCGAGCTATACCAGGAGTGCTTATCTTAAAATGGATAAAAGTAGGCTCCAAAGGTGAGAGCGCTGGTGTTCTACCAATGAACTATTCCTAAACCCGCAGCCATTTTCGTAAGCCTTCAATAGTACTCAACTTTGACAATAGCACCCAACAGAGGCAAAATAGAAATGGAAAATCTTTTTTGTTGTTCTTCCCCTCTTTCTTGTTTGCTTGTTTTCTTTCTTGCTTTCTGTATCAGCTTAAGGATGGTATCAATTTTGTTTGCATTACTTTTAATTTTAGTTCATTTCACTAGTTGTAGTTTTAGTAGTTGTAGTAGTAGTAGAAGTAGTACATATGGAAAACTTTGCTGTCAAAAATTGCATTTGCTCCCGTTAATATATACACGTACATATATGGCGCTCTCTCCTCTCTCAAATGTAACTTAAGCAAATCCTTATTTTATCTTTGTAATATATGCGTTAAATTACTGTTAAATGAACAAGGATATTTTGACGGAAAGAACTGTACACTAAATTATATGACTGGAACTGCGATGAGGTCCAAGTGCCAGTCATCTTCTCGCTGAAATGATATGCTGTTGATCTGTATACGTGTGAAAACTTTCAGGTACTACAATCATCGAAAAAAGTTCTTCGAACGCTGCATTTACCGAAGTCCCAATCCGTGGTTGAATTGTGAATGACCTACGAATGTGATTGGTTTTGATTTGAGGATGCAAAATGACGCAGACTCAGGCATCCCTGCCCCCCCTCCCCCGAATCAATGTTGATACAATTTGGTGAACTGAACAAGACATTGACGTTTTCCAACATTGAATGGGGGTGCGGGGGAGCGTTTTACATGTATAGACAGAAAAGTGATCAAACATTTTATTTGAGGATTGTAGGTCAAATTAATGAAATTAAGTCCAACGGAGAACAAGAGATAACAATTATTTTTGTGACAATATTTACACTAAAAAACCTGTAACCCTTGTACTGCATTTAATGAGTTTTTGTTTACCCCGCTACATCTAAGAGTAAATCCGTCTGTAGTTTAATTTTACCCCGCTATACCTAGGAATAGATCCCTTTTAACATGTTTTAAAGTGAGTCTATTTTTACAAAACTTAAAAACGCCTGGAAAGTAAATAACCAATCTCTATTAATGTTCCATGTTATGGCCCATTATACTCCAAACATGATAAAATTACAATCTACCTATACAGAATTTCACACTGAAGAAAACAAGTATTTGCGGTCGTTAAGTGCCCAAATTTAGATTTTGCACTTTTTTGTAGTACGTAAGCTAAACCTCTGATTTTAAACGAATGCCGCCGATCCTACAATTTACAGTGCTTGATGTAAGAAATTGATAAAATAAGGTTTAAAAATTGCTGCAATCTACAAATGAAACAGAAAGAAACTGGGTTCTCCAAGTGACGGTAATAAAACTCTATTTTTACGTATTTTTCCCCTGTTTCTAACGGCTGTAAGCAGATGCAACAAAGTTTTAAATATGTTGTAGGATAGTAAGTATATTGTAGAATAGTAGTAAGTAGGAAGAGTCAGTAGTATTAGTAGTGAGCATTAACAGTAGTAGGAACAGTAGTAGTAGCAGCAACAGTAGCAACAGTAGTAGTAGTAGTAGTAGTAGTAGTAGTAGTAGTTGTATAGTAGTTGAGAAACAGGCCAAACATGTGCGTTGAATACAGGTGTTGAATACACAGCTGTCAATTCCAAGCCCCTAGACAAATGCAACACCTGGTAATGATTGATAATCACAAGCGTTTGGTTAAAATTCCAGGCATCGTACGGTAAAACTACCCTCGGGGTTATTATCGAAAGCCACTTGGAGTAAGTCACTGAATATGGTAACAAGGTCCATTTGGAGGACATTTATGCATCATAAAACAGGTATGAGACTTATTTTCGCTATTTGTTTCTATGCTTATGGTTATAATAGGGACCTGGGATAACCTGTATGCGTGATGAGAAAGTCACAACGCGTTGCGATATTTCGGCAACGCTTTGCGGTGTCGGCCAATCAAAATCCTGAATTTCTGTGACGTAATTAAAAAAATAGACCAACAACGCGTTGCAAGTTATATGCATTTAAAAAAATTACGTCACAGAAATTTAGCATTATAATTGGCCGACTTTCTCAAAACGCGTTGCGGCAATACGTTATGACCCTTATGGCTTGCGGACCTTCACAAAATATTTTGGCTGAATTTTTTTCCGTTATGATGCTACAAGCTAAAAGAAAATATGGGTGGTTTACGTTTACCGAGAGCTATGTAATACGTAATTACCGCTCACATTAAAACAGTATATCAGATTCAAACGAAATTTTGGAACTGAAGTATGTTGGCGAGGTTCTTTCTTCCGAAACACAGAAAAATAAATGTTGTTATCGGGTGGATACCTAACGTAGGAAAAAGCACGATATAGTTGTAACATGGAGTACTTGAGACATTTCCAACGCAAATTGGCATACAGTGATGGAAACTCAAAATGCACACTGAAATGCAGCTGAATGTTGTTCACCCCAGTACAGAATAAATGGCATAATGTGCCGAATGAACAAAGATCAATATGTATATATGTGTTTGAGATCAAACTGTGCAGGTCATGGTGCACAATATCGCGCTTGATATGAAGTCGGACATTTTGTACGCACCCATCAAAATTACAGAGTCAGATAAAATGTACTGTTTTGGTTTAATACTTGGATTTCAAGCCAACCAGTTGCTGAGTTGCAGGTTATATTAGCACATCTTTGCCAGTAAAAAAGATATCAATGCATGGATTTTATGATGTTTTTCGATGTTCCGGATAAGAAAATCGCTGCTTATCCCTTTAAGCTATCAGAAAATTAAAGGTGCAACGAGAGATTTCAAATAACAGGTGTCCCTAGAAAATGTGAAAATTCTGATTTTTGCACTGGTCTAAAGCTTTAAATAAAAAAAATCCCCATCTAAAGGGATTAGGCGTGGAACTGTTTCTTTGGTACAAAAATTGTGAAATTTCTAATTTTCTATAGGAGCAAAAATGAAATTCAACCTGTTTAATCTATATGAAATCACTAAATATCACAGAAAATTATGACTGGAAATCTCTCGTGCACTTCAAACGTTAACTTTCACAGTAACAATACCATCAGACAGTCATTGGAAAATCATCTATTTGTTAGTATAATATAACAAAAAGGAACAGAAAACCAAAATTATAATATTTTTAAAATTTGTGAACAAAGTAAACACAGAGCAAGATCGATGTGTAGATGAATACCAGATACAGCTTTTAGAGTTACGGTTGCTTTTAGGGGTGGTCGCGGTAAGTCTAAAGTAGATTAGATTAGATTAGATGTGTTAGATTTGGGTTTAGTGTAAGTGAAAAAAGTGCGAGGTTAAAAGTTTATTCCCATCTTTAATGCCGCTGAACATTGTTCAAATCGTGTTGTTGAACAGGTAATCAGCACATTGTGAATGTCAAGTGGGCCTTTAAAATTGGTTAATTACTCACAACCTAACACACGTATAAAATGTATCTATGAGATTATGGGTAAGTGATAACCTTTAGACCTTGCTTACCGAGCATAGATGTACATGTGTACCAAATGTAGAATCTTGCATATTTCTGCAGGCGGTATGTGTGACACATACTTTGCCGCCAAACACTGTGATGGAAATACAAGGCCTATGAATGAAACAGGTACACTCCTTTGTTACTAGACTGTATCTCTGGGGATCCCATTAACAACAATTTTATTATTCTCTCTCTGATCTTATAGATGTATCAAGGAGGATTTCAATCAATTTTTGTCACAAATCGTCACAAAATAAGGGATATGGAGTTCTTAGAAGGTTAAAGGTAAGCTCCAAAAAGTCATGACAATTTATTTTTAAATTTCAAACCCCATATAAAAAACAACAACAACAAAAGCTTAGAAATTAACATACGATGCCCCGTATTTTTAAAGGTGTACCCTACCCTCAGGAAAAGTTGTATTTGATTTACAAAAGATAGCAAATGATGGTAAGTTTGAGCCCTTTTGCGACAGGAAAAGGACCCGAGGAGTGTTTTAGACAAGGTGTAGATGCGAATGTCAGAATGATACTCAAATCGATCAGCATGACCTGGTCATTGACTGGTTACTTAGAAAGTCATCAGGTGTAAAAGAATAATGGGATATATTCATGTATTCAAGTGCAACAGCAGATTAAAAACGTGTTGTTTTTCTCTGGTGATCTGTAGGCTGATTTTCACATATAATTATGAAGGGGACGGATTCTCCAAAATATGAGGCCCTTTACATGGCAAGATTTCAAGGGGATATACTAAGGGCAAGAATACGAACTCCAAATTACACATTTTCTAATGTATCTCGTCCAACACCTCGCCAGACAGACTGAAAAACATTAACACACGATTAACTGTGTGTCAAATAGGACAAGCAATTTAGATATTGAACACTTGTTAAAATGGAAGCAGTCTATTATATTCTTTAAGCCTTAGAGGTCTTGTTTGATAGAAACATCGCGTTATCACCCATGAGTTTGCTAATGGCCAGAAGCGTATTCTGTTTTGTTAACACATTAAATTAACAGAGATCAATATACGAATATGGCGGATTAAGCGTACCACGCAATTAAGTTCCAAGTACTGCAAATATTTTACATCAGTAAGTTATTATGCACACCAACAACCACTTGGCAGGAACATTCCAAGGTCAGTAAACTTGTTCTAATGCGCACAGACTGGTGTAATGACTTTAGAAGAACAGTTATGTCATCACTAAACAGGCAGCAATTATTTGATAATTTAATAAAAGCATTATCGACATTCTTTATTTCGTAGATAACGAGTGATAGTAATGGGTGTGACCATTTGCTCCCGGGTACTGACATAGGGAGGTAGAAGGGTATATGGGGGCCCTTACCACTGACAGTGGGAAGTAGTAAGGATATGTGGGGGCTCTTACTACTAACATAGGGAAGTAGTAAGCTTATGTTTTTTTATTTGATTTATTCGGATAATCCTGGACAACCCAAGAAAGCCTCTACAGGAAGCTTATTATTGGGGTCTATTTTACCGGGACGGAATCGGGACAGCCAGAGGTAATCACCCTACACTTTTTGACACTGACTGTGATGTGCATGCACAGGTATGATTCTCTGTACAGGGGATCGACATCTTAACGTCTCCTCCGAAGGACGGGGTGTTATGGTTCATTTGCCCAAGTCCAACTGAACCATGGGGAGACCGAATTCAAATTTTCAATCATAGCTCTTGTACAGATTAAATCCAGAGTTTACTCTATTAAATCCAAGCACGTGGTCCCCCCAAGAATTGAACCGGGGACCTCCAGCACCAAAGGCTAATACCCTACCCAGTGGGTAACGCTCTCCCGTGGCCAACTGGTGGGGGCCCTTTACTACTGACATAGGGAAGTATTAATGGTATTGAGAGCCCTTACCACTGACATAGGGAAGTAGTAAGGGCATGTGGGGCCTTTACTGTTGATATAGGGAAGTAGTAAGGAAAAGTTTGGTTAAGACCCCCATTTCGCGCCTTTCCAGCAGCTTCTAAGACCTCCAGTTGAAGCATTTTCTAATCGTACTTTCGACAGGATAAGTGTATAAAATGAAACACAATGCACCCAATACGGGTATGCTAAAGTTTGAAGACAATGGAGCAGGGCATTAAGGTCGAATGGTATCGAACGCTGCGGATAGGTCGAGCATGGGGAAATACACCTCTCGCCTATCCACAACGCCAGCCAGAGTAAACCAATCTCCACTTTCAATGATACCGTCTCTTGAGAACGGTAAGCATCAATAAATCCATTTTCAGTCAGATATTGTTTCAGCTGTCCTACAGCTTTTTCAAGTACTTTGGATATAAAGTTTATATTGGAAACAGGCCGGTAATTGGAGAAGTCATTGCAATTTATAATTGGAGTAATTGGACCCAGAGACTTTGGAAAAAATACCCCTTGTGCAAGAAGCATTTATGAAACGTATGGCAGGAACACCCATACTGCGAATTAGCAAATTTTACTTGCATTTCTGTTGGTTTAACTTGAGAAAGAAAAAAGTTTGATTTTGTCCCTGGAGTTGCTCTTATCAAATATACAAATTACCGGAATCTAAATAGCATGCTGACCTATGTTATTGTACCGAAAAATGCCGAAAATCAACCTTTTCAAGTGAGATGTGGCGCCCAGATAGCTCCAGATTTCACAGGATAAATTGATTAAATTCATAGATCTAAAATGCAATGAAAATATGTGTTGGAAGATAAGATTATTGCCTTTGGCGCTAATGTTAGCCCTGTAATATCTGAGTTTGGTGCCCTGACCTTGAACTACTTTCAGACAGAAAATTGGATTCATGAGCGGATTTTACCGCCTACTGCTTAAATTCCCAGTGCGGCCCTGCTTTATTTCATGACGAATGGAACCCTGTTCTATATTTCCTTTAAATCAGCGAACTCATTTTGTTCTAGTTAATGTTTATTTCAGAGTTTTTAAACTTGAGAATAGATCAACATTAATACATGAAGCATTTAAAAAAAATCTATTTAAAGGTGCTTGTTCCGATTTAGGTGTTTTGTGTTCTCTACTTGATATGAGAGCCCAGCACTTGCACATACACCCCATCAAGTACCGTGGGAAACACACTTGCGGTTTTAATGCTAGATGCGATAATGCATAGTGCAACGCCCTATTCAATACTGTGCTAATATTGATGGTTAACCACTAAAACGGCGGTTTTTTGTTTATATCTTGTGAATGAAATGGATTTGAGGGCTCAAATTTCAGGACGACAATGAGAAAAATACAGCCTTTCATCTGATATCAAAATTGATACTACTTCCGGGTAAATCAGGGGGGCCCCAAAGACGATCGGAACACGCACCTTTAAATGCGCGTTTGTTAATTTTCAAATTTTGAAATGATGATTGTGATATGTTAGTTTAAATAATCTATATACGTCCTAAATCTACTGTCAGTGATTTTCTTGAAAACGTAAACAAAGAACGCTCTCAGATTTGGTCAAAGTCGAGGTCTTCAAACAACTAAACTGAAGTAATTGAACACGTGGTGGTTTAAAGGTCCCAGGAAATGCAAATAGAATTGATGTGGTTTGTGTCAAGTCTACAAGGAGGGACTAATAGAAAGCATTCGATATTTGGGTTGGTGATGACATCATTAGTGAAACTATTGATTTTTCAGAAAGTAATAGAAAATTCCAGGTGACTGGTGTGAATCTATTCATGACACTGACTGAAAATCAATAGTTTCACTAATGATTTCACTGGTAGTGTATTCTTTTTTCTGGTCCTGTTTATTGGAATGGAATGTCCTGTAAAGATTTGGAGTAGGTTTATCATCTCATTTCCTGGGACCTTTAACCAACCCGCCAGTGAACTTACATTTTATATAGTACATTAATGGGTGACATTTGATCCAGCGAGGAAAATCATGTTGGAAACTCTTCAAGGTTCAGTACGTTCGCGACCTCAGTCTATATACCACAAAATATCTCCCCTATAAAATTCAATCCGGTACTTAACGTCGTCTCAGACTTACTTAAAAGTTTGATGTTCGCGCCCAAAAATAAATAAACAAACTTAGTTTGTCTTGCCCGTGAATAAGCTTAGAATTACCGGGTGTATTAATACAGGACGCGGTCGAAAATCCTTATGATACTCTTAATATGCTACTAAAGGCAACAACATGAAAATAACTTAGCTTCAAAACAAGTATGTGTATAGTATAATAAAAGAGCTTAATCATTTTCCGAGTGGAAGTGAGGCGATATATGATTACATAGATAATGTATAGGGTAAACCTTTGTCATGCACAGGTGCTCAATGGAAGGAACTGGTCACGTGAATGTGAATGTTTCATATTAGCACTAAACGTGTTACAGTACATAGTCCAGTGAAACACACACGCATGAACTTCATTTGGGCGAATTTCAGCACACAAGAACATCGCCAAGGAACCACCGTCATCCGATTTTACAATGCTTGAGCCCGTGCGGGAATATGTGCCTGTTCTCTGTTATCGACAAATGTGCACAGCTCATGGAGTTTTGCCAATTGCGTAATCTTGTGACTCATGTAAAATTCCTTCTTTCATTTCTATAACTCATCGACATTTTATAGGCTTAGAAAACGAAGACTGAATGTGATTCTTGCATAGAAAAGCATATTTATGTTTAGTTTTCCTCAAACACCCCTTTAACAACCTATGAGTTTGCAAATACCGACTCTTCTATAACATATTACTGGAAAAAGAGGCCACACTCTGTTGGTTAAGCAGTAGTCTATGGGAAAAATGATAACTTTGGGCATTAATTCTTTCAACTCTTACAAAGGAAATGCAACAATATCACACCAAAGTTAAATTCACCAAATGAATAAATCTTCAAGATATGTTGACCAGAATTTCTTTAGTTAATTAAATAGTCAAGAATCATAAACAAAGTGTATCGAAAAGCCTCTCTTGATGGCTCGGTATGGCTGATAGTGGGCAAAACGATGTGAGATTGATGAGCACGAAGTAAATTGCCTCAAATTTGCTGCCCAAATGCCTTTTTATCTGAGAAAACATACCAGTGCACCATACCATTGTATCACTTTCTTAATATAAGTAGTGCAATTTCAAAGTATTCAGTTTTTAAGATGTTATGCAAGAAAGTGGTTCACCCAAGTATTTTTTAGCCTTACGTTACGGCAGCCTAAGCTATTGGTGTATAACCTGTTTAAAAGAGAGTGATGTGCCTCGCGCCCATCAGTTTACCTATCTGATGTGAATAAGCTTAATTCGATCAATAATATCGTTACACAACACCGGATGACTTTTTTTGTGGTTGCTTAATTCCATCACGCAGCATGTTGAATGCGATCATTCGCGAGTGTTTTTTGCAAACATTTGCTAAAAAAAGAATTGAACAGCTTTTTGACTTCATGTACCATCATCAGTCATTGTGTTAACGAATACAATCATCATTCAAGAAACTTTGATAATACTTCGCACTTTCCAATATATCTTTCACATATAATATCTGGAGTTTTTCCAAATGCTTTAAAAACTTAAAAAGGCTATTGTCTCTCCAGTTAAAAAGAAATATTCGATGGGTCCAAATGAATTAAGTCATTACCGATCAAGTCATTACCGATCAGTATCTAACATCAAAACATTTTCTAAGATCATCGAAAAATATGTTGCTTCTTAAATGGACACACATAATATTAATAAGCATGTTAGGAGTGACTTCAAAGCCTAACCGCCGCGGTCGCTCGGCTGTTTATGGTGGTTGAACCGTGTTAAATTGTTTATTCTTATACAGTAAGTGGGGTTTGTAGTATTTACGCGAGTTTTGATTGGTCCATGATAAGCCCCGCCCATATACTATGAGACAGTCGTATACCCCCCATTTTGGGCAATGATTTAAATACGCTAGCCTTTCCGGAACTATAGATTGTCTGAAAGATAAAAACAAAAACATTGTCTAACATGTCTAAAGTCTAAAAGAACAACGAATTAATAACATGTCATAAAATAATTAGTTTTAGATGAAAAACAAATGACAAAATGGGGATTATTTGCAATGAAATACGAACTATTTATAAACATTGCGGATTGATTATGCGTAATGAGGCCCGATGAGATTGCTTTGATGCATGCCGTCTTCGAAAGATTTGCTCGCTTCACTGCTGTGAAAGTTGTGACCGAGAACTTGTGATAAATCAAGAAAGTTTGGTCCGCTAAAATCCCAGTACCGACATGATACTGTTAACACTCACACTCGTTTTTCCTTTTGCATGTTTTATTCGCCATTGTTTATGAGGTAAGCGTCATGGTAAACACCCAAAACACGTATGACACGACGTGCAGCCATGACGGCGGGGCCATGCCCTGGCCCGGATCATGGGATGCCGGGTGAGGATCAAGCTGCTGTCCGGGCTGCTGAACTTCGCTCGTGCTCACTCCCATGACTCCGGTTCACACTGTATACTGGTCTAAACTAAGTCTTAGGCCTGACTAACGGACGGCCATACTATTTAGATGACTTTTATTACAATATCCTACAAATAAATCACAAGACCTTAAATAAATGTGCTCACTTTCCCTGAACAGCAGCACTATGAAAGAAAAGATTCGTGCATGCCATGCCGTGCCGGACTCATGACTCTGCTCACTTGTGTCCTGACAAAATATTAACGCAAAATGCACCAAAATTACCTTGTTTTATACATGTATGTAGATGAACTTTGCTATGGTCCTCGCTGGCTTTAGAAATTTGATTCATAAAGCTGGCTTTGACGCTAATTTGCTGCATGTGGGTGCAATGTTTAGGCTATGTTTGCCCGAAGAACATTACACTTTCATCATTCATGACTTTCTTCAGGCAATGATTTTCACGCAGTGTAAACTCTTAGCCAGGTCGTGTCAGTGCCATAACCAGGGGCCGGGGCTACGACTGCGATATTCGCTGCTCCGGGGATGTTCGTTAACTCTTCACATTACCTGATTTTGATATGGACATACATTCGCAAAATCCCCAAACTCTTTATTTTATGGATACAGATGTCATTATTATTATTGTCTCTATGCGTTTGCATTTGTTGTTATTTCGAATCACAGCTGATTTCGTTGTTGACTGAAGTTTTGAAAGGGGCAAATCACATATTGCTGCGCGTAGTGACATTTTTGTGTGTAAATAGATTGTTCCACGTTGTTTACAGGGGTGGTACAAGCAGGTGAAGTCCTTTTGATCTAAAAACGATCTCACACAAAATATTTTATTTATAATTTTAGGAATAAAAATGTTCAAACTGTTTAAGAATGACAATAAAATACGCTCAATGCGTGTTTCGCTATGAAAGACGGCCTGATAATGCATGGGTTGTACCATATTTTTTCGTCGTGAACGGCCGCCGAACATAGCGAAACACGCATTGAGCGTATTTTATTCTCTAAGCATAAACCGGAATACAACGGGTGTAACCGGCGAGTAACTGGTGGCTGAATTTTGAAGAGCCTCCTTGCCAATAACAGACTGCATGACCTCTATCAAAGTGCTTTGGGTAAAATGACCTGCTTTGTGCACTGGATGATCGTAAAGCTACTTTTCTGCTGTTGCTGAATCTAAGATCTGCCTTTGATACCATCGACTATACCGTCATTCATGGTTTTAAGATGGTCTAATAATATACAGTACACTGCTAAACTACATATACGTATAGGTCATTGCACTTTGGAAATAAATTTAGTCAATAACATTTTTACTGATGTGATATCATGGATAATCTCATCGTTAATAACATTTCACGATAGTTAAGCTACTGTTGAATATATAGATCATTGCACTTTGGTAAGAAATTTGGCCAATGACATATTGACTGATGGGATATTATGGGTAATCGCATTATTAGCAACATTTCGCAATAGTTTGTACTTTTCTATGCATATGGTTTAGAGGCACCCCTAAACTGTTATACTGGCCGTTAAGATAAGAGCTGTCTTCAATATTCACTGGACATGGAAACAGCATATTACGATATAACAAATGCAGAGCTGTAGGGAGATCTTCCCAAGATAACCCAGAAAATCACGGAATGGAGGACAATGACTTGCTGGTCATCGCTCAAGAAGTGGGGAATGCGTTTGAAAACTAGTTCACTTGATTTCAAAGCATGACCACAGGAAGTGAGGAAGACCAGCTACAACCTATATCGATGTGCTTAATTAAGCAGGAAGCTGGTTTGGATGTTAGCGATGTCAGGCAGCAAAGCAGGACAGGACAGTGCAAAAAGCTATACCGGATCGAGGACACCGCAAGTAAACAAGTAGCTATAAATCATATTTCGGCGATTAGAGATTTCCCTATGAGGGCGCACTCAATTTTCAACAATTGGGTTTTTTTTTTTGCATATACGTAATGCTTGTCCATATACTAATAGCTACTAATCATTGTGTGAAATAACTGAGCTCAAATCGAAGTCCTTCATATAGAAAATCACAACTTTGTTATAAAAGTCCGGATCCGTAAGTTTTGTTATACACAGTATCCCATGGCAAGGTTATAGTATTTGCTCTTTCCATTCTTGTCCTTTCTTTCTTTCCTTCTTTCCCCTCTTTCTGCATTCTCAACCTCTTATTGTTGCTTGCTTTCTATCTTGCTTTCTTTTTCAGCTTAAGGATGGATCAAGGCTTCTTGCCTTTCTTTTAATTTTTGCTCATTTTACTATGCGTAGCTGTAGTAGTGGTAGTACGTAGTGGTATAGTAGTAGTAGTTGCAGTAGTTATTAGTTGTAGTTAGTTAGTTATAGTAGTAGTTGTTGTCGTAGTTGTGAAACACGTCTGCATTGATGTTCTTATTCAGGAAATGGTTTCGTTGCTATTGGGGTGTTAAATGAGATGTATAATGTAAACACATTATTGGTTCATGCCGTTAAACGCGATTGGCCAATCCACATTTACGCGTAAGCCTCTAGTAGTTGGTGATCTTAGAGGGGGTGGAGAACATGGAAAAAACAAACAATAACGTGATAGTTACCTTTTGTATAACGCTTTGCTCACCTGTTATGCAGGCTGGGACAGGGTAGAATATGAGAAATTCTTACTCTGAGAAACGAGCCAAAACATGTGCGTTGAATACAGGTGCTGAATACACAGCGGGTCAATTTCCAAGCCCCTTAGACAAATGCAACACCTCGTAATGATTGAGAATCACATGCGTTGCGGTGATGGAAATTCAGGCATCGTCGGCAAAAACTACACTCGCGGTTATTATCGAAAGCCACTTGGAGAAGTCAATGAATACTATAACAAGCCCATGGGAGGACTCTGCATCTTAAAAACGGGTGTTATGAGACTTATTTTCGAATTGTTTCTATGCTTAGGTTATAATGGGGCCTGGGATAATCCGTATGAGTGATGACAACTTCCCTTCGTGGATTAAAAATCATATCAGCTACTGTATAAATAAGAACTGACTTCTTGCTGTTGAAGCTCTTATTACTAGAAAAGTTAGGGATATTTATCGGATAAAATAAAGTGATGTGTAAATTATTATTATAATACGGTTTTGTCAATATTCATTTAGTGAAGCCATATCCACATGGTATGACAAACACTTTCGTCCATTTAAAAAAATAACCTTTTGCTAAAATTAATCGCCGTGCAAAGAAGGGTTTATACAAAGGTCAATGGTGCATTGAAATCGTGATACAAAACTTTGCATTTAACAACTGATCCGGGTTGGAGATGTACTACAAAATTACTTAATCACACTCTAATTAGTCAATTTAAAAAAGAACAATATGTTTTGGCAAAACAACTGTTTTCATAATACACTTAAAAGTAATGAAAACACTAAAATGCTTCTCCTGTTTAATGGTGAAAATGTAGATACGACATAATTCAAGAACATTCAAATTCTTTATGAACCACATTTGTGATTCATACACACAATGTGATTTTTGCTGACTTTCTAAAAGGCGACGCATGTGTGGAATGAATGAGGTAAATAGCCTAGCTGAGGGCTCAGTTTTGAAGCGTTTCGGGCCTCTTGAGCCCCAACTTGGGCCGGACGAAGGTCAAATGCGTTTTTTAGTGCCTTAAAAAACAAAAAAAAACCAAAAAAACAATGTGAAATTGGTCATTTTTTAGGCTTTTGCCGTTTACTCGCGTCACGGCGCGTCACGTAAAAATTGGGTGGGGAGAAATCAGTTCGTGATCCCCCTGGTGTTGCAGAAACATGAGTTCTAGGGGATTATGCACAATCCAAATAACCCGGCCCACAGATACCGGTGATGACGAGGTCTAAGCCGGTGTGAAAGTAACATCGCCGGCAGGTATCATTGTCCGTGCTCCATAGACGACAACGGAATAAACGTGAAATAATGTTGCGTGAAGAGTCAACTGAAGCGATGGCCCTATTGTTCACCATTAATTGTTCCCGGACTGTGAGCCATGAGGACTATATCTCCGGCCACACCCCGTGTAGAATTATATTCCTCCGTACTAACGTCAAGCTACAATGGTCAAGGGACAATCGATTCGTTGACTCTTCACGCAGCACGATTAGTTTCACGCTTATTCGCTTGTATGCAGTGGGCTACTGGAGCCCGGACTGTGGCTCTAGACGGACTAATAAATTACTTTTCAACACCGGTACTCCTCTTCTTCATAGCCTACATGACTACTACAGACTATAAGGTCTGTATGCACAAAAGTTAGACCAAGGTTTAAAAGTTAGCCCTGGTTGTAATTCAAAATTAGTTTTTAGTCCTAATTGACTTTATTCGGCTGTATTCTTTATAAAGTACTAGCAATTTCAAAGATTCAATGCAAATCAAATTGATGTGGTTTTAAAAAAAAATCATGTCAAGTTTCAAATTGTGTAGCTATGGCTTTACTATATGTAGTTTTTGCAATGTGTGGATGTGAAGTGTGCACGTGGTGGTGGAATCGCGTAAAAGGCAGGGATCCCGGGTCCCGGTCGGAGGGGGGGGGGTACAATCGATTTGCGCATTGCACTAATCATGGAAGAATTTAGTGTGGCGCCATACAGAGTGGTGTGGCAGGAGATATGGGCCGCCGGTCTCACAAGTCCGGAACAATGGCGAACAATAGGGCAATCGTTCAGTTTGACTCTTCACGTGACATTTGTTTCACGCTTTTATTCCGTTGTCGTCTATTAAGCCCGTACTGTGTTCCTGCCGACCATATCTCCTTTCACACCGGCAGCCCGAAGGTTTTGATCAAACTAAGAGATACCATATCTGTAATGCGGGCAAAATTCCAGAAAAAATATAACAGTTTGATACAAATGAACGTCTGCCGAGAGACCCGCTGTCTGCGTGTGGCCCCAGGAGAGGGGTCAAGTTACTATGTGGTCAATTTTTGACCTGCTCTAAATCCCTGTAATAAAAAAAAAAAAAAAAAAATAGCTCAAATATTCCTTAGGTAACCAGAGTAAAAAGGCAATTGGCGTCCTGCGTGTGGTACTTCCCTTCCAAGATATTTGGAAAATAGACTAAAGGTCATATGTTTATTCACGAAAGGTCACCCTTTGCAATACCAGATTTCTTTGTAAAAAAAGATCAAAAAATTTTAATGAACTGATTCACAATATGCTTTTTTTATTTTGCATAGGTTGGTTCCCTTCAATAGGGAGGGGTATAATGTCCCCATCCCCAAAGAGTTCTATGGGAATTTTTTTGTATCCCTTCCATGATAACACAGAAAATGCCGAAGCATTTCATAATTTGTACTCAGTATCATTAAATATTTTAGTTTAATATCTTTACAAAGAATTCTGGGTATTGCAAAGGTTGACCTTTACACCTCTCCTGGGGCCACACCAGCAGCGGGTTTCCGGCAGACATTCAGATTTGCAAAAGTTATATTTTTCTCTGAATTTCTCGTGTTTAGATATTAGTATCTCGTTAGTTTGGATCAAAACCTTCTGGGCCTGCGCCTATTAGGAGACAAGCGTGCAAAGTTCGATTCGTGCCGCGCGAACGAAGAAGAAAAGTAGTAGCTGCATGTACCTATCATCAGGCAAAAGGCAATGGGAAATACAGCCTATTAATTGTAGCGCCTCGCATGTCGTTCCTCTTCCAATCATTAAGGAAGCACACTGGTAAATAATCTCCATTCAAACGTTAAAAAGACATTTTCTCGTTTTCATATCATTCCTTCACGATTCTGGAATACTGATAACCATCCGATGCTATCGATTTAAAGTTTAATATGTTGAAATTTAGCTCGGCTTTACATGGTCTATGGTGTGTAGCGGCGTGCCTGAAGGGACGAGGTTTTTGCTTAAGCAAATGCCGATTTTATAATGCCGATATAAGTTTTATAATTCTCCCTACAGTATCACGAAGCACGACTTTTTTGGTTGCAAATGTTGGAGGGGTATCACAATTTTGGGAGAATATCGATCGCAATACGGTGAACCATGATTCCCTACACACTCTGCTGACATTTGATCACAATTCTCCGCCTGATGATTTACCTGACTCGCCTGGAGCGCCGTGAGGATTCGGCACACCAAGCCACTTCTCGTTGCATTGTTGGGCCGGTGACATCTCAGTCGCCGGGCCCGATGATTACTACATTGGGCTCTTTGTATATGCAAAAAAAGAAAATGAGAGCAGTAAGCACTTGAAAACGTTGCGGAAAATTGGTTACAGCTCATCCACCTGTCATTGCCGCTAGTCTTTTGCTCCGCTACGCAGTGGATTCCAAACTCCGTATACACACAACCAAAGCATGTGCACGAGGCTACCATATAAACAACACGTAGCTCGTCTCCCATTTTTCTTCGGCGTGGTTTGTGTTTTTACTTTTAAGTCATATTTTTCGTACTTTTTATATCATGATTATACGGATTAGAATTGTTGGAAAAAAGGGGGGGTGTGCTTTGTAACTGGGCACTACAAAAATGTCCGAAACATCCACAGAAAGTAACTGTTCTTGTCACTTCTTCCGGTCTTCCTTTGGACTGTAAAAGGGGAACGAATAAAAGTACAGTAATGTTGTTTATGTGTTAAAAACAATTTGTACTTTGCATTGTATTTTTCCTCATGACTACGAATGTATGGTATAAATCACAAGCGAGAAAATAAGTATGCCATGCTATTTTCTTTTTTCTACAACATCTAAGTCTTAAGTCATGTCATTGATCATGAGACACAAGATAAGACACAGTGAGAGAACAGAAAGACTCCCAGGCCAACCAGTTGCCTGGCCTTGACACCTGGCTGTCAACCCCCCTCTATCTGACAAATCATTAGCGTGATCTATTTATACAACACTTGAAAATGAAACCATACAGGAGGCTAGAGTGAAGAAGCTACTTGAACACGTCACCGTGGAAGGTGATCAAGACACGTAAAAACTCTCTTAAATTTTTAAACATTTGTTTAACGGTTTCTAAGCAATCTCACCAGCTAATCTTAGTAGCCAAAGTGCGTGTAGGAACAAACTGAAAACTAATCAATTCATGAGCTCCACTTTGAATCTGAGCCCTCCCACTGTCAATTTAATATGTAGAAATATATTCGATGCACTTCAGACATGGATATGTCTGAGCCCTCTAAACGTGCTAAATGCGTCTATTGCGCTACTACGCTCCTCTTTGTACAACTCTGGCGAACTCCTTAAAAGTGCTTGTCAGACATGGATAAATGGATTTGTTTTTCTCCGCGCGCTTAAAGAATGTAGGAAATATTAAAAGGTTAATACTACCCAAGACCTTTTTCAATGTATCTGAACTATTGTCCCCTTGAATGAAACCTCTTCACTTTTATTTAATTTCATCAATGTTTCTGGTTAGTCCGCTTGTGCAAAAGAAATACAACTACCTTATTAAAAATATGGATGAAGAAATAGAAGTGTAGAGTGAGAGATGACAGGCCATTTTTGACCTTTTTAAAAGTCCATTCGGTGCCTCCAATTCTGTTCAGTGATCATTTGAACACCGTATTAATATCTCTTCCGATGCTGCAACCAGTAGGTTACAATAAAGATATTCAAAACTCAACTTTGGCGAAGAAAATACCAAGCCGTCGAAAATAGCGATAGAATGACATATAACCCTAAAAAGATTATCTTCTTCCGCTAAATCCTCTCTATGTAGATCATGACTGTGCAGCCGCATGATATATTGCCTTTCTCAAACTCTCGATTTCTTTCTTTTCCTTTCTTTGATCTGCTTTTTCTTCATGTTTCTCTTATCTTTCTTTGACCTTGCTAAAATGCTACTCGTGCCAGACGCTTGGTCAGATTAGCACGAGAATTGGTCACAAGACCCCCGACCAAGGTTCATATAGGGGGTTCACAGTTTGACCATAAGGGGTCACGTAGGGTCACCACAACGGTCCATTGTCGCTCTAAACACCCTTTTCCCTACTTACTTCTCCCCCCAGTTTCGCATGTGCTATCTATGCCATTCGGTCACAGTGAGTGCCAGATGCCTGGGCATATGGCTATTTCACAGATTTTGACATCCAAAGTCATTTAGGAGGGGCCAAAAATGGTCAGTCTCTCTAATCCCCTTAATATTTCAAAATGCTACTAGTATTACACAGTTAACGTGATCTTGATCAGACTTCTTCAGAATAAACCCCTGACCCAAGTGCCACACATGGTGTTGACATATTGGGGGTCAAAGTTCACACAGGGGTCATTTGAGGTCAGTCGCTCTTAAACCCTCCTTTTTGTTGTTTCTGTTTTCTCGGCCACAAATCATTGCTAGAATCACTAAACTTGGGTCAGAAGAACCGGCTGACCCAATCCCAATGAGGTTTTTAGCAGATTGGGGTCAAAGGTCACGTAGGGGTCCATACAGGTCAAGTCGCTTCTTAACCCTCCTTTTGGCCGTTTCTCTCTTCTTCTATCTTCTTTCTGCCACAATCAATTTGCTCATAATCACTTAGACCTTGGTCAGAAGAAAACCACCACTGATCTAATGCCCATATGGGGTGTTCACATATTCGGGTCAAAGGTCCACCTTGGCCGATTAAGGGCATTCTTTTAAAATATTGAAAGACTTCACACCAGATATCAATTGCTATAATCCAAATCACCGACTTGGTCAAAAGAATTGCTGACCCAACCCTTATAATGTGTACTAGATTGGGGTCAAGGTCACAAAAATGGACAGTGCAAGTAAAGTTCACCCGCATGATATACTCGTGCTTTTCTAAAGCACATCGTGGCCTATTATTAATCTCACGACTGAAGTCCCTTAACAAAACAGGAACCTGATGTAAATCCTCACTTGCAATCGGTTGTATCCGAGAGACTGATGAAGACATAGGGACTAAGTTTGTTATTTTATAACCGTTGTCACATTTCCCATAGCTGAATTCAGTTTGTCTCGCTCTCGGGTAGCATCAATTTTGACTCTTGATTCTTATTGTAAACTTATCGGTCTACTTAGAAATTATGTGTTGAAACAAACACCAGATTTGTAAAGCAAACCAATCTCGTCGCAGGAACGCAAATTCGAGGTGAAAATAAATGGCTCATTTTTGTTGTTAGGTGACGATTGCGAGTTTAAATTTAGGATACTTGGTTTGAACTCAATACACAATATAAATTTTCAGAAGCTTTAACACTACATCTCTCACTCCCGAATGAACACATGACTTGAAAGAACACTTGCCATAAACAAATCAACAACCTATTCTGCGCGGCGTGGACGTTAAGCGTTTGTGTGAATCAGAACTAGGCCGCACTAAATTATGCCTAAAAGTGGTAACCCTTTTGGTAAACAGATTGACATTTTAGTACGTACAGATGTCTCCTCCCAAATCCATCTTGTCGCTTGTAGTTGGCGCTATAATTTCTTCTAATTTATTGAGAATTTTTGTTCAAATTTTAGACAGATTCTAAAGGGTGAACTACTTTCCGTACATCTTGTCGTTTTAGTCTGAGCCGGTCATGGATATGAAAACGTATGCTGATAGGCTATACCTACAAATTTCCCCCACTGGGGAAAACATTTCCTCCCCATTTCCACAAGTTTGTCGAAGATCGTTGAAGCGGTTTAACATGAAAAGTTAAACCTTAAAATTTCTTCTACGGCTCTTTATATACGTCTGTTGTTTTTTAATTCTTTGAGTTGTTTTTAGGCAAGTAAAAAAAAGTCGGTGTTATTTTACTCAGGTTGTTATATCGCTCCGCTCTCAGTTCAGTGCAAATGTTTACCTGTACTCTATTTTAGGATACTAAACATATGCAGTTAAACAAAGTTTTATTCCGTTGTGTCTGTTAAAGTGCAACGAGATATTTTGGGCCACCCAAATATTTGCCTTCCTATGTAGTGATTCCCAATAGATAAGACAACCAATAGATTGCTTACCATGTCTTTAGCTACGAAAATACCTTGAAATGAAAACAAAGGCAAATTTTTTTCATTTGCTAATTCAATAACATAAACATAGGCTTGAATTTAGTATTTTGCTCCTTAGGAAATTAGAAACTTTACAAATGTTTTGTCCTTACCAATATTTCCCTCCGCTTAACCCTTTCACATTGAAATTTTTGATAGAGAGCTTTACATTAGTGCAAAAATCAGGCTTTCACATTTTAGGAGGGAGACAACTTTTTTTTAATGGTGAAATCTCTTCGTTGCACTTACATATCTGTCTGAATATTGAATCTTGCACAAGTCTGTATTATTATAGCAATTGTCCTCAGAACCTAGATCTCATACAAATCACAATCGACATCCAAAGCGTTTTAAATGTTTGCAAGATACTATTTAGATAAGATGTTGTGAGTTACAAAGGACTGATTGAATTTACATTTTTTGTTTAGATTATTATGCATTTCAACACAATTTACTTAAACTATTTTAAATTGTGTTTTGTTTTGTTTGGTGAGAAAAAAAGTACTGATTTTTATAGACTATACGGGCCTACCATACCCCCCCCCCCTGCACCCCCCCCCGGGGATTTTTGAGACAACCATTTTTTGAAGCTTATACCATAAGCAACTGAAATCCGGTTGTCTGCAAAAATCCCTCACCTGGGTTAAACGGTGAGGGCGCTTTTTTCAAAATGGCTGCCAATGCAACCAACCCCCCCCCTTCGGGAGAGAATACCAACATCCTAGCACAACCCAGAAACATCACAGGCACTATTTTGGTACCAATCGATAGCTCTATGGTCCGCCCTCTTTCCATCGATATCACAATTGATACCAACATGCCATACTTACGCACATGGGGTCATAAAGTTCCGCTGTTACAAAAAATTGTCATTTCCGTAGACACACATTGGGGAAAAATTTCAATTTTTTTCTCGCAAAAATGTTGGAATATTCAATTTTGTGGTGGCGGTTTTTTTTTTGGCTCTACTTGATGAAAATGACTATTTTATAAAAATGAGAGCATTGTTAAGTGGTATAATAAATGTTTTTGATGGAGGGTCGCTAAAATTGCGATATCAATTGTCCACCCTTTATTCATACAGTTAATTTTCCATATTTTCCCTCAACATATAACGTCATAGTGATGTTATAATGGGATTTTGACACTTATTTTGATACCAATGGAAAGCAGAAACTCTTAGCTCTTACTCACCCCCTGTGGTACTCAAATTTCCGGAATCAGATGTCCGTAACGAAACTCCAAGCGAGGGGGGGGGGGGTCGGGAAGTTTTTTGTTTACAAAAATGGGCTCAGGTATAACGAGGGTTAAGTGCAACATACAAGTATATCGCTACGTTCCAAGCCTTGGAAGATCGACTGATTGTGTCCAGAGCACTCGTATGACAGATTTGTTGAGGATGCCTCCAGAGAGCCAATATATCAAGCCCTGATTTGGTACCAGGCAGAGATGTGGCAGAGCCAGAAAATTCACCTTCCCTCCCCCAGAATGATCATGGTTTGAAGTTTAAACGATGGTGCACTAGATACAAGTTGCCATCAGGAGAGTTGATCCCACAAGAGTTCTACATAATAATAGTAAGGAAAATAATCTGATACAAGAAGAAACCATTAAGACATGACCCAAGAAGATGAGGAGGAAAAGAGTCAATTTTCTGAATAAAGGAGCTGCATTTAAGCTCGCTACAAGGAAACAAGCATTGCTTAAAAAGATCCCAATTGAACAATACCAATGATTATTAAAATTGAATTCTTATCGTATCCAAACAGAGTGGTTCCCAAATGTGATCTAGGCCCAGAGGTGGGTACAATGTCTTGCTGCTTCAATGAATTCCACATGGTCCTTGACCTGTCCTTTGTTGCAAGCACAACATTGGGCCAGACCAAGAGAGCTCCATTGTCCGATCTGCTTCCAGTTAGACTCACTTCTGCACGGAAACCTTTGTGCGGCGATTCTGGATCTCAATCAGCTAATCAGCTGAGACACCGCTACTCGGCCCACGAGAAGCCAACCCCAGGTGGAAGACGCTCACCAGGCTCAATACCATAGATGCCACTTGTTTTACAGCAAAATCTTTCTTTCCACACGCCAACTCCCCCAAACTACTTTCAGACTATTTTCAAAGGACCGGACTTGCCAAATAACTACCTGGACCTAAGGCGGGGTCAGCAGCCGGCCTCTGTCCAAACCATGGCGCTCCATACAATACTTGGCAGCTATGCTACGCTGCTGCCCTGTTATAAGTTTGTCCCCGCGGAGCTGGCCTAAAGCAACCCCGCGACAAGCCAGCAGGAGGCATCCCCGCGGTCAAGCTACTGGGCTGACCCCTCCCATACAGAGCAAGCATACTCCGCACATGAGCAACACAGGGCAAGCACCGTCGATCTCAGGGAAGGCGGGTATACAGGTAATGGGGAAAAGCCCCTTGTGGGGGATCAGGGCAGAGCCCCCGGAAGCTCTTGGTTTTAACATGTTCGAGTGCTTTCTGAGAGGGGTTATGTCCTTATCTGAAGCAAATGAACTATTCTGAACGTTGCGGGGGTTCCACGGGCGGAGCCCCATAAGCTCTTGGGTTTTAAAGCATGTTTTCGCGCATCCGGAGAGCTCTCGTTTTATATCACAAGCATGAGCAGATGAAATATCTACTCCACTGCCCCTGGGCGGGGTCGCAGGGTTCGGACCCCGTGGAAGCTCTTGAGTTAAAATAGCATGTTTTTGAGTGCCTTCGGATAGATCTCAGTTATCTCATGATCTTGAAGCAGATGACCTTACTGCCCCTGGCGGTTGGTCAAGGTGACAGAGCCCCCCGGAACCTCACAGTTTTAGTATGTTTTGAGTGCCTTCGAATAGCTTCTCAGGTATCTCATTATCTTGAAGCTGATGAACTTTGCTGAACGTGGCAGGGGTCCAGGGGGCGGAGCCCAGGAGCTCTTGGATTTTAGCTTGTTTCAGCGCATCCCGAGAGCTCTCGGTTACCTCACAATTATGAAGCAGATGAACTATACACTGTCCCTGGCGGGGTCCAGGGTTCGGATCCCTGAAGCCCTTGCGTTAAATAGCATGTTTGAGTGCCTTTCGGAGAGATCTCAGTATTCTCATTATCTTGAAGCAACCATTTCAGGCCCCCCCCCCCCCCCCCGAGGTAGTGTCCGGGGCATGTGCCCGCCCCCCCCACCCTCTTGCCCCCCCGTAGCTATGCCACTGCTTCCGAATGTGGGTTTTATAAAGAGAGTGCAGTCCAATGTGACTCCTAGTAAACATGACTATCACATTGCTCCAGGAGTGTTCCAGACCATTCCCTCAAAGGTGACCGCCTGGCACGGCTGCCGCAGACGGAAAGCATACACCTTTGCCCGGATGGACTGCGGCGCTGATGGTTCTCCTCACAACGGGGTCCTTTACCTTTGGTGTAAGATATTCATGAGTTAAGACCTAGAGTAAAGACTCTTTTACGATAAAGCTGTACAATCAATCCCTTGTACTCCTTTGATCCTCTTATAGAACGATTTCGTGCTAGGCTAATTTCTTGAGGTCTTACATATAGGATGAACCATAAGGTCGGGGCGAACCATCTAAAGGACTTTGAGTCTCCCTGTGACATGTCATCCTCTGCGCCAATTCCCAGATTGCTTTTCCAGACAAAACGGCAGGCCCCGGCGACAGGCTCCCGCCCCGGGCCGGTCGCCGGCACCGATGCCGAACAGGAGAGGCAAGAGCACGCTCCCCCGGGGCATTCCCTCCCTGAGCCCACAAGACCCAACCAAGCACCTGTGTGTTGCAGTACGTTAGTAATTTCCTTAAAGGCTGATTCCAGAGCATTTTGAAATATATATTTTTTGTGCAGTAATTAAAATAAAATAAGTCTTCTAAACTAAAGATGGTCCACTAAATGCTTAATTCGAAAGTTACAGATGATCGGATTTTTCGTTTTCATGCAGTAAATATTTATGCACATGTAACATGCCATAGGAAATACCGCGGTCATAACGAAAATTCCGGATCCGGATTTTTATAACAAAGTTTGCTTTTCTTATAGAAGGACTTCCGTTTTTAGCTTTTCATTTCACAGACAACATTGATTAGTAATATTGCAGCATTTGCATATGCAACACACATTTGTTTGAAAAAGAGAGCACCTCATCGGGAAATCTCTGAGTCAGACGTTGACAACAACAACTTATGTGGACGCGTTTGACTGCGTCGCTACGCGTACACTCCTTGCCTGAAGCTCTCGCAAGCAGGCATAGTAAGAAGCTTGTTGCTGCACTTATTATAACTCATCCGTCAACCATCAAGACTCAATTGGTAATGCGGTTTCAAGTGATCAGGTGATAAGGATGCTGTGTGGTCTAGTGTATAGTAATCCGAAGCCAGGCGGGTGACGGCCAAGCCTCATTAATCCCAACATCACACCTCACCAAAATGTCCAAAGAAATTACAACATCTGAGTGCAAACCACAAACCAAGTTGGGTGTTTTGATCGTGGGTCGGTCAGGGGTGTTTCCCATACCTACATACGACCTCGTCCTCGTTCTTTTATTCATAACAAAAAAAACAATCAAAATACCCTTCCAGTGGAGTTGAAAAAATTTTTTCTTCAACTCCAACGGTTTTTGGAATAAGAAATATTCCTTGCACATTAAAAATTCAGAATTTTTCGTCAGATTTCGCTTTTACATGTTAAACCAATGGCGACGTCTGAAATTTGATTTCTTGGCCGCCCTCCCCTGTCCATAGACCATTTTTACATAAAGCCGCCCTCCTAAATATATACACTTGAAGCTACCTTACTTTATTTTAGTGTTTACTTTACCTCAAACCTAATCCACAGGTGCATGACAAAGATATAATTTAGGTGACACCAACATTTTGCCTTTAAAGAGGCATTAAGTGTGTAAATACATGGTGTTTCCACCATTGGTTCGGGGCCATTTTGAAATACGCCCTCCAGAAGCAGTTAAGCATGCAAAAGGGTGTTCAACTATTCCTGGTGTGTTTTGGTGTGCTAAGTAGTCACCTAGTGCATGAATTTGGATCACAAATTAAGATATATCTGTCAAAAAGGCATTAAGTGAATATTGGCCGCATTTTTGAAAAGCGCCCTCACTCCTTAACCCAGGATGGGTATTTTTGCAGACAACCTGATTTTGATAGCTATAATTATAAGTTTTCCAAAATATATGGTCTCCAAAAATCCCCGGGGGGGGTTCAGGTTTCGGTTATGTGCTCATGACCTATTCTAAAGCCCCGTATTTTACAGACTCAGAAATGGCTCACAAAATGCCAAGATAAAATTGGAGAATGCCGTGATGATTATATGAATAGTATAATACACGTATAATAATCTACTAAGAGTGGAATAAGGGTAATTATTAATTATTCTTGGTTTATAAATGATGTATTTTTCATGATTATAAATTAGTAGCCTTTGTTATTCCACCTCATTGCATAAATTACTATTCATCTCCTTTGACGGAATAAAGCGCAAACACAAAGCTTTCTTAAGGGGATCGAAGGGGATCGAAAATCCCATTAAGTCCAACTTTCTTGAAAATCATTTCCCCTTAATCCACATTAGTCTAATATTACTGTGTATAAGAAATAACATTGTTTGGCAGAATATCCTATCCAAAGTATTAAAACTTATACTATCATCGTTGTAGCCGTATCTTGTCTTGTTTATACACTTAATGTGTGTCTTCGTTTTATTTGTTTATTGTCCTTACCTTATGTTCCTTGCAACCGTACGGTAAGTTATAGGGTGGCCATACCTTTTTGTCAGCTTTGCTCGCTTGTCACCCTTCCATTTGTTTACGCCTATTTTTTGATATTTTGATCGAATCATAGTAAATAAATGAAATGAAATATGACATAATATCATCAAAGAGGCTTTACTATTTGGAAATTTTCATATTGAAGTACCTTTTACCAAAGTGATGGCTCCACAATGATTAACACAAACGAATGATTTATTTCCTTACACTAAAAATGAAGTGCAAATTATTATAAAGAGCAATTGCATTTCCATTCACCATCCGGATATCTTCATAACCTAATGCTTACCACTCTTTATGAACTTACGTTACAAATTACATGCTTCGTCATGGTCGTTTGATGATATATTTGACCAGTATATAAATAAAGGATCAAAGTTATTAGGGATTTTAACTGATCCGACTTTCTTCAATAACGTCATTGTTGTAGTGACGAGTTATATCCTGAAATTTTCAAAGTGACCTGTACCAGACAAAAAAAAGTTCAGTTGTCCTAACATTCAAGGAGATTGTACTAAGAAATTTAAGTTCTGAGTAAGTTTTATTGTCGCAAGAGCAATAAACCATGGGACGTTGACCAATACCAACTGTATAACAACTCTGTAGTCCCCATCTTGGGGCTAAGGAAAACCCGTGTAAAATTCCATAATACTTATACGATCACCTAACTGTCTGTTCCCGCACATAAAACGGGCACATTTTCGTAAAAATATATACTGTCACCGTCAATTTCTTTTCCCAATATATCAGAGACCAATGGATTGTATAGATGTCAGCTACGCATAGACTAAAGATTTTACATGGGCCGGGTATGTAGGGCCATTGTTATAGGCCAGGTGGTACCACCTCCACGATTCGGTTGAGTACAAATACCATCCTCTCTACGATAACTAACCAGTGTACTTATAAGATAGGTCGTACACTACATTTTCTTCTGAAAACGGCGGTAAATTGAATAGGAATGAAGTTAAGCAATTATAAGTTACGGATTTTGGTTCTGCACAAAGTTGTTAGGTCAAAGCTTGCCCACAACATTCTCTCATGATGTTTGTTCATGAGTTTCTGTTTTCTTCCTTTTCTAATAACGTGAAAAATATTGCCAAGTTACTTGAACAGACCACTATAGAAGCTCAATATTTATGTATCTGTGAATGAGGTTAAGTATTTGTCCTGAAAATTACTCAGTCTAACTTGGAGAGCGAACAGCTGAATCTCTTCAGCTCGCAACAATAACAATGGTCCTGCAACTCAAAGATGAAAGGGAATTTGAAGTATTTTTTCTAACAATACACCTCATACCGGGCCGTGATTGAATCTTTACCTCCATTGTTTGCTGAAGTCTTGTTAAATCCACTAGTCACTGATATTGGGGAAATGAAATTGAAGTGGCATTTTCTTTTGGTTTCAGAAAGTGCCAGTTTTCTTTATGGAACAAACGATATATGATTTTTAATATTAATTATGAGTTACACTTGGTTTTCCCCTATCCCCCCGATGGAGACACAAACACCAGCATAGAAGACATGTCCATCACTACAAGGGATTGTGTGTATCATTAGTGTAATACCAGATAAATGGAAAAGTGATGGTTCGACTCAAGGGGTGAAGCACCATTCAAAACCCAGTCCGTCCTTGCTTGGCGCTGACATTTTGAATATTGCACGGAATAATTATTTTATTATTGTTTGGGTGCTTGTATACACACATAATGTCCAATTTCGACACAAACAATCCGGCAAAATATCAGTTTGTTGGAATGTTGGGTGCATTTGGTTGGTTATAATTTTGTCCGAGGCGCGTGTTGTGGGCCACACAACCGAAATGACATGACACGTTCAGTCCGTCTTGATTTTAAATAAATAAACCGCCTCAATGAATACATCTTTTCACCTAAGCATTATGCAATGATTTGGAAAAAAAAGAGTATCTGGAGTGCACATGATCCAGGTGCACTTTATTACACCTGGCAACCTCTACACATACATCAATTTGTATCACTAACCGGATTAGTGTATATTCAAAGCGGCACCCACAGTATGTGGAAAAGCGGAGGCAGCCATTGTGTTTGTCTATTGTTGACTCTATGTTTTCTTCTTTTGTGTCCGGCAAAATATGCGAGAACTATGAATTTCAAGATGACTTAACGCTTACTCTCTATCTATATAGAACCTCTTTGGTTTCGACTGCTACTTCAAAAGATAATCTGTTCAAAAACCGCCTATTCATCTTAATAAATCGGTTACCTCCAATTGATGGATCAAAGACCTGCGCGCTTCTGGAGACCATTCATACACCTGTCATTAAAATCCCAGAAACATTCCATTGTTGACCAGGTGTCCATTATATAGTATTTGCACAGAGTCTGTACACTATGGTCGTGACCGTAAGCGAAAAACGTATCTCCTGCATCAGTTATAAAAACTTGACCCCACAACTTTCAACGTATTGGCACTTTGGACCCTTTCTGACACAAACAAAGGTATGGTTGAGGTATGCAAATGCATTGATCTATCATTCATCATATCATTTTTACGGAACTAACCGCAATTCTAAAAATTAGGCTAAAAATAAACACACATCTTTTCTAAATGTGCCATGTAATTTCTCACCATTGAATTGCTTTTTGATGATGTCTTACAAAATATCTATCATATAGTATGCGATTGAATTGTTAATACTGGATGGGATGCACTAAAATACACGATTTGCATTTTCCCTGGCATTCACATCTCTTGCAAATTATTCTACATATATTTTGTTCATTCTAGTTTTCAATCCGATTATCATTTTTTAAAAGGGTATGATGTTTATATTGTATTTGAGCATTGAGATGAAAAAAACTGAACCTGACTCCAAACCTTGAATCAAAGTTAGCTTATGGAAAAAGGATCGAGTTTTGAGTTTCTTCATAAAAAGACACCATTTTCCGATTTCGCCAACGATTAAAATAATTATTTCGGTTCAGATTTAAATGGAAGTTTATTACCGCAGAGATCTTTTAGCTGGAAATTAATAAGCTTTTTTAGTGCAGCGTTCAATACTTTATGTTGTGAAACCTTCCCAACTGGCCAAGCCGTGAGGCGGTTGAAAAGACTACTTCAAAGGTCAAATCGAGTGGCCCTTGAAGTTTTCCAAAACCAATGAGCCGGTGAATGAGAGTAAAGGGTAATCAGATTACCACCTCCTTCTTTTAGTATGCTCTGGGTAATACAATGTCATTTAATTCTATTTGGAAGTATTGATACGGTAAACAAAAGAGTCCCAAGAATAGATCCTTGTGGAATTCAATACCACTACACCACTAGATTAACTAAAAGGTTTCTCAGGCGTGTGGGACGCGTTGGATAGTGGTATATCTGCTTGCCGCGTCGCAAGCGACCGGTGTGAAAGCCACTATATTCCGGCGGGAGCCAGGTTCGGCCTCCATAAACGATACGGAATAAGCGTGACACTCATGTGCGTGAAAAGTCAAACTAAAATGGCGTGTTCCTATTCCTTTTACGTGTAGCCGGAGGTGACTTACGGCCGAGGCTCGTTAATTATTTTTTAACCGGGTTCGATTTCCGGCGAGTGCACTCTCTTGAGGCTTTCTTCTGCTCCGCATCTATTGAAAATCATACTCTGTTCCCATGGAAATCAGTGCAATCCTTTTCCAATGGAAGCAGTGCAACCTTTTCCCATGGAAGTACAGTGCCTGTTCAATGGAAAGCAGTGCAATCCTCTTTTCTTCTCCACAGGCATAGTCCTTTCTCTATCAGTGGTGTAACCGGGGGGGCAGGGGCCAGGCCCCCGTGCTCAAAAGCCGAGCCCTCAGAAAATGCATCAGCACCCGTCTGCCCCCCCCCCCCCCCATATGCAAAGGGCTGGTGACGCCACTGTTATCTATAGGGTTTACTGCCACACTTTTAAATCCTGGGGTGGGTTCGGTCAAGTGGGTATAACATCAACATACTCGGTCGATCTTCACAATGAGGGAGTCAAAATACGCGTAATTAATATCCCTAATGTAAATATCTGATTGATCGTCATTTAATCGATATTGTCCATTTTAGTATATCAGGTAGATCATTTCCTTTAATGTTTATGAGGCTGCCAATCCAATTTGTATATAATTGTACGATTTCATGTTTTTTTCTGTTTTGAATTATGGGTATGCAAGTACAACGTGACTACTGCGAGGCGCACCAATATTCTGGTAACCTTGATAGGATGTTTCCACACAGGTGATTCAGGCTTCGAAGGCTTACAGAAATTAACAGGTCAGACCCACACTGAACCTTACTCATCATGGCTCTCAGCAAGAATAATACTAAGCTCAAATTATTACCAACATAATTTAACGGTTTTTGACTGGCAACCAAAAAGCACGCTAAGAGTAACATTTCCCTGTAGCCAATTGGGTGTTGATTGGTTCACAAAAAGTAATGTGACATGTGTGAAATACAGGAAACAAAACCGGAATATAATTCTTTCGTTCGCTGTAATCAAAACTGGCACTTGAAAATGCAAAAATAAACAGTCCAACTGTAAACTTATAGACCGCCGAATTTCAAACTATAGTCCCGCAGGTATATCAATAAAATAAAATTACCGTTGAAAGATGAAGTGAAATTCAGGCTATATGTGGCTAGTTTGAATTACATATGTAATAAAGTTTTAACCGTATGCTTCTTTACCCGTGTTATTATAATTGTCGTAAAAGCATGACTTAACTCAAATGAGTAATTGACAAACCTGAACCCCCCATAGTGTCTTTTAAAGTATTGGTCTCCAAATGTTTATTCTAATATTATAAATAAAATAATTAATCGTAATAATATTTAATGCAGGCATTTAAATAGCACTAAATGCTGAACTGCCTCAGCGCCCAAAATAACCATTCTAGCAACCTCTAATCTAACTCTTCAACCTAACCCTAACTCTTCTCTGAGGAAATACATATAATTATGCCGCCGACTGTCGTGGGAAGCTGGATTGAAGCTATTGGTCCCAAAAATTATCCAACAGAGTCTTGTCGGGCGAATAGCCACTTCCTCGACGTTAGCCCATTGACCACGTTGGCCAGTAAAAAACATATGTCTGCACATATCTTTTCTTTACTAAGCAGGCAGTCGATTCCAATTAACGTTTCACAGAATGTACATGCGCTTGACGATAAAATCGTAGTTTGTAAAAAAATGGATATTACTTCTTCTAAAACTGCAAAGCCGGCTCCTATTTTTAGAAAATCTGTGTTTCTGAACGTACATATCGACAATGGCCAGCTTGGGATGACAGAAATGTCATCACGCGTTCAAGAGTCAAACTTGATTTTTTCAGTTTAAAATGTGCTTTACTTATGTGACATAAAATAAGATATTCTATATTGCCAATACTGTAAATATTTTAAATATTCCACGTTTAGAAAGATATCAATTTCGGGGACAATCTTGTATTGGCCACAAAATACCTACGTGATCACTTGTTTTATTACAGGCAACGTAATTATGTTTTGATATGAACCCCAATTTTACTTGGGGTTGTCTTAGTTTTGATTTAAGTTATGAGACAGCTTTTTAAAAATTTTAAAAAAACCTTAAAACATAATTATAATTTTGTGAATATTGTGATAAATGTATAGATACCACTGAGTTCACGTATTTGCGAGCAGTGCCGCAAACATCAGGGTTATTCTTTGGAACAACTTGGAACTTGGACGAACATCTTAAAAATTCGAAATCATTTGCATAAACAATTCAAACGTCACCTCATTTCCATATAAGTGAGTACAATTGTTTGTGTGAAATTTGTTTAAATGCGTCTACCCCATCTAACTTTATATAGATAGATAATAAATAGATACTAGATTAATATACAACGAGAGGTTTCACATATCAAGTATCCCTACCAAAAAGCCCAGATTTTTGCACTTACGTAAAGCTTTCAATCAAAAATATCCCCATCTGAAAGGATCACACTGGGAAATATTTCTTTGGTACAAAAATTGTGCATTTTCTCATTTTGTATTGGAGTAAATACGAAATTCAGCCTATGTTTTGTATTAAAATATAAACAAATCAAAATCAGTTTTTGTTTTTACTTTTAAGACATTTCCGTTGCCAAATATAAGGTAAGCAATTCATTGAGTGTCCCTATTTATATAATATGAAAGCATTATATATGACTCAAATAAGGATGCTAAAATCTCTTGCACCTTTTCAAGTCCACTAGAGATTTATTTCAAAAAGGGTAGATACTAATTTGATAGATAGCTAAGATTAAATGTCCACAAATCAACGAAATTGTGCTACAGAACTACTACTTTAAAGGAGACCACATACCTTACTCATTCTTAGATTAGGCAAGGCTTTACATGGCCTTAAGGAAGTTTGTGTTGTCCATATTTGAACATTTTAGGTCGCACGGCATAAAAGTCGAATAATTGACCTATTACGTATTATGGATAAACTTGACATGACGAGTGGGTGGCTGTATTTTATTTAAAGGAACCATGCAGATAGTCATTAACGACGACAATCATGAGGCAACGTTGGTTGATGTGAGTATATTAACACCTCTTTATGTAGGTTTATGAAGAAATTCCGATTTTTTTAGCAAACGAAGTTGTTTGTTCTTGTAAGTTTAGGGCACGGCCAAGATGGACCTAAATTTTGGCCCTAGGGTCAAACGAGTTCTAACGTATATTCACATACACTACAACCTAATTTTCATTCTAAGTTAATACATCGAAAGTATTTTAGCCCCCCTTTTTTTCCTGGGTATTTGCATGGTGAAACCGCCCAGTGGCAATCGACGCGGACGTCGAAAAGACGTCGAGAGTTTTAGACAATTTACCACACTAAATTTATGTCGAAAATGCAAATCGATTTTGCCGTCGTTCTTAAAACGAACGTCGATTCAATTTGATTTTCCGACGTAAATTTATAAAAAGGGCGACCTGTTTGGACTGCCAACGTCTTTTCCGACGTCGGCATGCTAAACGACTATGCCCGCTGGGCGTCCTAGATAACGCCGTTTTATAAAAAAACCCTGTATCATATACGCCATATTGCATTTGAATTTAAAGACACGATAACTTGGTCAAGGTTTTCATCGATTGCAAAGAAACATATACCCGCCAGTCAAATGATTTGACCGGATGTTCAAAGTGCCAACCCTAAAATTGCCCCTCCTCATGGCCACTGTATCTGATTTGAAAATACCCGTATAGGGTTCAGCTCGTTCCACGCGGGAGATTCTTTCACTAATGCACGGTCCTGACAACTTCGATTTCGACGACAGCTAGTTTTGGTTACCTCACCCTTGTTCGAAAAATAAAAATATAAAACTATTAGACTCTAAATGAACTTCACAGTCAACGTCAATAAATTAATGAAAAAAACGTGTGTTTAAAACAACCCGATCAGAGTTATTGCAAAAAATAGAATTCTTGGTTAATTTGTGAAAAAATTTTAGCTTAATTACCTTTATGAGAACTATCTGACCCGTGTTATCGCTTTCTGCGGTTTTGGCATTATTATTTTCTTTCTTAGATCAATGTGTTCAATGGCGTAGTATGAGAGCACGTGCGGTCTAGGGGAAAAAGCACAGGACTCGTGATAATTAGACCGTTAAATCGTGAGTTCCCGAGCCCCCCCCCACTGTGTCAACATGTTGTGTCCCTGTTGCAAAAAGAATATTAATCTCAATTGCCTCGTCTACGCGCACTTGACCTATCTGGGGATCTGTTAAGGGGAATATTACAATCTAAGTGCTGATAAGGATTGTGTGTGGCGCTTGTAAGGTATGTCTTTGAGCATCAACCTAGATGAAGCGAACTGATTGTGACGACTTCTTGAAGGGGGCGTAAATTATGGCAATCGCGCTTTGACCCTGTTTATGGGGATTAAGCGCTATATAACAACTGGTTATTATTTTATATTATTAGTATTATTTCCATCCTTCCGGTAAGGGTTGTAACTTTCTTTTAATTCCGGTTGTAATTCCCCTCAACCCTAGGATAATCTTCTCAGATGGGTAGTCAAACACGAATAAATGTGCTTATTGCAAGAACAAAGAACCGCTTAACTCACTTATTAAACTCTTGTAAATTTTACTTGGAGCAGGCCGCCTATTCCTGGCGCCATAATAACCTCCTTAATTATAGTTGCCGGATTGGGGCTTACCAAATCTAGGAGACCTTCAAAATATTCAGGATATCCAAGTTTTTACAGGTTATGCCTTCTGAACTACATTCCCACAGAATGTTCCCAAGCAAACCTCATCCAAGACCTTATCATCTATAGGAGGGCTTAAGCAAACCTTTTTTTAGAACTTCCTATATACCATTCCAGCAGAATATCGTCAACGCCCACACTTACAAATCAAACAAATTATGCTTCTCTAATTTCGCAAAATTATGATTTTTGGTTTCCTACTTTTCCATCGAAATTATCTCCCAAGTACAATGTTCACGCACTTATGCATTGAAATGTTAGAGATAACCTTTGTAACACGCTGTCATTTCCATCCATTTGTGGATATCTTTGCTAAGTAAGAGCAAACTTGGGTGCAAACCCTTGACATTACCTAGGTAAAATTTGTCTGCTGGTCAGCCTTTTTTTTCGTGTAATACTTACTTGTTTCTTGTATTTTATTAACCTTTTTATTAGCACATTTCCTCATGACCACTATAAGGTTTTATCCTGGGCATTGTATGTTTTTAATTTATCCTTTATTGTGTATTCTTTTAATATTGCCATAAAGTGATGATAATAATAATCAGGACAATGTGACTTAGGCTGCCCATTCACAGTAAACAAACCTATAGCCATCGTGCATAAATAGAACATTGGGTTAAAATGTCAACACTCTTACACTCTTAAGGGTATTCCTTGCCTAAATGTTTGATTTTTCGTGACGCACGTATACTAAAACAAATTAGAAGAGAATTAGGTTTGATTTAAACAATCTAGGTGGGTGTGCCCCTTTAAAACACACACTAACTCTTGCATGGACGTGCCTGGCAGTAACATTATCATTAATATTCCCTTCTTACGATGAACATTATATTCGATGGGAAATTACAAAATCCTTATAAAATGTTTGAATGGTTTAAAAGGGTAAGTTTACTACTTTGTGTTGATTGATTCTTCAGTAAAGTCAAATAACCCTTTTGACAACATCAATTCCTAAGAACTACCGTGTCCACAAACTGCAATGGGGAATCAAACTTGTAAACTAATAACTATGTTTTTACTTTAGACCCGAATGAACTTTCTTAGCTCAGAAAGAAACAAAAGCTTGTTGGGCTTCCCGGTTTACCAATGTTTCTACGGTGAAATGACTACACACAGGTGACAACATTAGCAGACGTTCTTTAATCATGACAGACTAAAGAAATTTGATCCTGCTTCGATGAATCAAAATCGTGCAATGGTGATGACCACTTTCTTGCTTCACACAGAACGATATGTGTCTACAAAAGGTTGATACAATCTCTTCTCTAATCACAGTCAACCCTGCCTCCCGTACCTCAGAAGGTTTGATACGGCATGTAGTTGTCAGAGAAATCTGAAAATTAGTCATCTGTTGCAAAACCAATATATCAAGATATGGCTTATTGGAAATTGAAATTAGCGAATTTAATGATCAGGCTGAGATTTACTTTTCACTGAATGATGTTTATACCTTCAATACAATCACCCACACAAAACACATCCACACAAAATACACACAAGTACAAGCACACACACACACAAACACACACACACACCCCACACACACACAGACACACACACACACACACACACTACACTCAAATCTACAAAAGGCGTAACATTCACTTTCATAATATAAAAAAGACAATTATTAAAGACCATTTAACAGAACACGAAACTATTTTAAAGAGAAACTTAAATAAGGTAAGATTAGGTTTAATTTTTTGTAAGTTGTAACGGCTGCCACGCATGTACAGACGTCATCAAAATTTAAACAACCAAATAAAATAAAAAAACTGTTAAAACAAATCTTACATATTTCCAGGTATTTATAATAGTCTGGGTAGATTGTGGACTTTCAAATATTTTATTTTTCCTTTCTGGGAAACTCTTGTGATGTGATGTTTTAGTTAATCTGGATAATGGCAAAATCATACAATTTCATGTATTGGTAGCATTTTTTACTTGCACCGATGTCCTAACATAGCCTACAAGTCGTTGGCACGAAATCCATGTAAAGACCAAACAGTACATTTCATCTGGTGTTGATGTTAGACTCTCTTTTAGCATGCATCGAACGGACGTCCGACTTCACATCAGATTATCCCTGCAAATGTCCCAGATTTTTAAGCCTGCCATCGTGAACCATGACCTGTACAGTTCAACCTCAAGCACGTACATTATTGACTTTTGTTTAGTCTGTACTGTACCACAATCAGCTGTTTAGCGTATATCTCGAGTTGCCAGCACTGTCAAATTTCTCTTAAAATTTAAAGTAGTGTTCATTCGTTCGTGTAAGTCCAAAATCACAGTGAAAGGTCCGTCTTTAACCATCTGATAGTTTCATCGTACAGGTTGATCAGGCGTGGGATTCCTATTGGGGACGTTTAGACCTCACAGCCATCTGTGATGTGGCTAATGGTTTGTGGTTCTCCACAATCGCAGTTTGGTGAAAGTTCCACACCGGTCTTGTGAAGGAAGTGCTTTGAACGGCCAATGCCAGTTCTGAGCCTGTTGAGGTTGACCCATGCTTTCCTATCAAGGTCACAGCCTTTGGAGTTACAAGATGGGGTGTCCATAAACTGCTTTTCAAGGTAGAGGATGCCCATTGCTCAGACCATCTGTCATTGATCCAGGATGATCGATAGGGATACTGCGACTGCAGTGTCATGGATTGGGTAGCAAAGTGATTCCGTGGAAATCTCTGATCCTCAAATGGTATGGTGTTGGTGGTGGGATTAGGCTATCACACTTCTTGGCGAACTTGATCGTCTAGAACTAGAACATAAAACAAAGTGCGCGACCGTCATACCTATTAGGGTTGCGAAAGCATCGTGGATCGCGATCGTGGCTCTCGTGTACTATAGTCTTCAGTTTTTGAATGCTGTGTGTGCTGTATCACCATTAGGTGTCAACTTTGAGGTCTGTTTATCGGACACAGCCGGTAGCCTAGGGCGTCCGTCTAATAATCGGAAGGTTTTGGGTTCGATTCCCGTACAGTCCTAGAAATTTCTTTCTAAAGGTTCCTTCAGTGCTTGTCATAAATATACTCAGTGGACATGAATTCTGTCCCCGAAAATCTCAAACATAGATATGGAGAAATTCCCAAAGACTATGAAGAAAGCTCCACTGTATACAGCAAATGCTCCAACCCCTGGAGGGCTTGTGAGTTGGACTGCTGCGTTAACAAATAGTGAGGAAGACCTGTGGACCTTGCTACCTGAAAGCCTGTAGGAGAATGCTGCCAGGAAATCCTCTCCTCGGTGAACTACTCGGCAGGATTTTCTTGCAAAGGGATTTTTTGTGTTTTGTCATTGTCGTGGAACCATGTATCCAGTGATTTTGAAACATGCCACCAACATTTTAGATTTGATGATTGAAGATAGAGGTGATTTCCTAAATGCATTTGTCCAAATTATTAGCTGTAATTTAATTCCAATCAAATGACCTCCAATGGCTTTTAAGACCTGCAATGACTCGGATAATGACATATCCTACTAAAGTTTACTTTTAGACATTATATCCTTACCGTCCCTAGAGGGAAAAGGGACGGTTTAGCGTTATTAGATCTAGGAGCAATTTTCCTTCTAAAACAAGGCAGGGCGGCCGGTCCGCTCCGTGATTTTTGAAAATTGGCAAAAATGTCATTTAGGGATTTAAGGGATATGTTGCAAGGCTTTAATTGATACAACACATATGTTTCTCGGGATTTTCCCCCCATTTTACCATAATTAGAGCAGATAAGTAAAAAGAGGTAATTTGGGCAATCATTCTAGGTTGTTTTTTGCACACCAAGGAACTCAGCCGCCGGTTGACTGACAGTCATAGCAGTTGATCTGGATCTCATTAAACAACAAAAACCGAGTACCACCGGAAAGAAAAGGGAGGTAGGAAGTGGCTAGCAACCGTTGGCCGAGTTTGAATCCGCCCAGAAACGAATTAATACTGGAATATTTTCACAAAATATGAAAATTCTTCAATTTGCTCTCAGCTATTGGAAGAATACAGATGATTTTACTCATAAGAATAACATACCCCCAAACAGATAGGGGCTTCAATAAGAGGATAAAGACATCCAGGTAATTTGTCTGCTGTAATTTCTTCTGCTGAATAAAATCCCTCCGGGGTCATTTTATTATAAAATCGTTCTGTTTACCCATAAAGGCGCTGATTTGGGCTTAATCATTTCAGGTGAGGGGTACTGTATATAAAAGCTTTACAACCATGCAAAAATATCAATTTTGAAATTGTTCAAATGTGGCAGTGTCTCTTTAAATTTAAAATTCTGGCCTTTGTGTGAAATACATGCTCTTTCATATCTTGTTTCCAACTTAGTATGTCTTTTTTTCTAGTATTAATAGTTTGCTTTCCAATATCTCTTTTTCTTATTGCAAACTGTTATGTTATGGTGGTGTTATGTCACCACCACCACCACCATCACCACCACCAACACCACCACCACCACCACCACCACCACCATCACCCCTGGGTGTGGTCTTATTAATGAAATGGCGGGCTACAAAAGCTTCTGTGTGCGCGCGCGTGTATGTGTGTGTGCTAACTATAGTATACACGTGTGACTTCTTTTATTCTGCACTTTATTCCGTCATTGTGTGTCATTTTTAACCAAGAGCAAAGACACCCAAGTATACTCTCGTTAACCTCTACGTATAATACATCTCTGGTGACGTTTTTAAAGAGAATGAGGAGATTTCCAGAAAAAGCACCCAATTTTTATTCGAACCCCAGTTCTTGCATAATTGGAATGCTTACCAGTATTAAAGATTAAACTGATATAATAATCTGAACACGCCCTCTTTATATAGGTAATATGATGATTAGTACTTTCTTCGTGACGACCGAATTCCAATCACGGTTGTTTCTATGGGGACAATTACGATAGTCGACCCATTTTCAAAACAAGGTTGCTGTTTTCTTTTGTAACTTGTTTTGTCCAATACACCTCTGAACGTTCTTGTTTAGGTGGTCTACACGATTCCATGAATTTGATAGAAATGTAGTATCCTCAAAAAGATCTCCTCCTTATTCCTTACTTTAAGCCTTATGGGGACGGTTGTTTTTAATAAGCTAATTAATAGGTATGAGTCTTAGAAACAGCCCGTCACCCCTAATTTACATAAGAACCCAATATAGAAATAAGCACACACAAATGAAAAAATACTTACCTCCCCAACTCCCAGGCACTTTCATTTACTTATATAGTAGTATATACATTCTATGGTGTCAAGAAAAGTGTGTAAGGTTCCCACAAGGCATAAAAAGTCCGTTTATGTGTCCGTCTATCAGAATGCCTTTGCGGGTCTATAACTTTTCAACGATCATAATGATTTATCTCAAAATGAAGATGAAATAAGCCAAAGATTATTTGCATATTAAGCTAAACCGCCTCTGTCTTCTTTCACTCAGAGATATGTTACTGATACATTGGTGCATTTTCCTTTTTAATGTTCGGTTTGTTTGCGGGTGTTCAGAAGTGGGTCAGGTGTGGTTGAAAACTGGGGTAGCCATCCGGTTAAAGTGGGTGTCACCTTTCAACATTATACTTCTTTGTAAACATATTTGTTTTTTAAATAATGTGCCTGAGGTATTAGAGGATGTTATGGTTTCAAAAGGAACTCAGGTTTGTTACGCATTCCTTGTTGGTGTTAGTTTAAACAGACCATTAAATTATGTGACCAATTGGCCGAAATCCCGTCGTGTTGTTTTCATCACGTTTAGCTTAACAAAAGATACAAGTGCTTTTGAGGAATCTTGAAATACAACCCTTTAGGTTATGTTACAAATGTAAGCTTTTACCATGATTTTGCACTTTCCATTAGCAAACAATCAGGTGTATCCCGTTGTTCCCCAAGTTCCTTTAATTTATATTACTCTCATTATAATTACACTGATAACAGGGACATATCAAGTTAAATTAATGACAATTTAAAAAATATAAAACTGATCAGATTCGAGTATTGTTATAATACACTGGTAGAAACTCGGATGGATTGGGAAGGAGGCAGCCAATAATGGTTCTCATGGTCTCGTTGAGTAATGTGTCCAGCTTTTTTGTGCACTGTTCAATGGTGCAACTGCAATAGCTCTCACACACTGTTAAAAATGTTCATTAAAATAACGTCGTTTTAACTATTTGCACGTTTCGAGTCCCTTTTTATAGTTCTTTGCACGTTTCGAGTCCCGGCTGACGGTTAAAACGACGTTTTAAGACCATTTTTAACAGTGTGTGAGAGCTATTGTACCATGCTGGGGCGGCATATTCAGCAGCGCTGTAGACCAGAGCTAGGGCGGTAGTGCATAGAGTGGATGAACTAGCACCCCATGAAGATCCAGCAAGGCAGCGCAGGAGGTTAACAACTCTAGTTAATGGTCAATTGTCACACTCACTACAGTAGGTATTGTTGATGGTGGTCATCTCAAGTATACACCCAGAACCTGTAAAAAGTGTAGACTGAAGCACAACCAAACATACTAAGAGTAATAGTTACAGCGTATGTAAAATGCCTCGTGGTTTGTATGGTGGATTATAAATCAATGTTATTTGTTCATTTGATCAAGATATGGATAGTGTTGCATGGTCGAACGTTTATATCACTAGTTTAGCCTGAGACTTGTAGGGAGATTGCGTCCAGTTAAGTTCTCATAACCAAATCCAGCCGACTTGCAATTAACACAATAATAAGTCTTCATAAAATTATATGTTGGTCTTGATTTAATCATCTTTTTGTTTCACAAGCGAGCATATCATCTGCTCAAAAACAAACAAGACAATTTCACTTTCTTGCTTATCAGAAATGCGTTATGAAGCGATTATCTGACTAGCGGTGATTACCGGACAAGGCATCATTTGTAAATATCAAAACAAATATGAGCTGTGATTATTTAGAGTCGGCTTCAAAATTCAACCGCTGGTGGTTGAACCGTATATCAGTTTTTAGAACAATAGAATCCGGTTCCAACCGAAAAGAGCCAGGCAGAACCGATGAGAAACAGGTGGTTGAGTTTTGAAGTCGCCTCTTACTTCTAGTTTTTAAAATAGAGTCAGGGAATCCCCTGGCACTCGATCAATACTAAATTACTCATGTGCTACTGCAGCTAAACAACTTTGGCTGGTATTCTCAAAGGGAGTCTAACTTTAGACCTGAGTTTAAACCAGGGTTAGTCCTACATGAGTGGACCTTTTTCCCATTTCAACATACTAAGAAAGTTACGCACTATAAATTTTGCAACGGATTAATGTCGTTGTGTACAAATGATTGAACCATTTGTTGAACTCTACTATGCAGCCAAAATAACTTTGAATAAATCTGTTTATGTAAACTGCGAATAAGTCTATATAATTCATCGCCTAGTTTCCACGAATCAGAGATAAAGGCAAAGTTAACCTCATGTTGACGCATGACAAACGAAGTGAAACAGCTGTGTTCATAATAATATTTAACAGATTTTTCGCACCAATCCGGTGTTAAACTAATTAAACAATTGTGGATGAGGTAAGGTACAGTGTTTAAAAATAGATAAAGGTTCCTGAAGACTATCAAAAGTTTTTATGAGGTGGACAAGTTTAGAAATGTCAAGGTTTGTCGTCAGGAGTAAGTAGCTCGGAATATTTCCAGAGATATGTGGATATTTGACGAGTTTTATTGTTATATAAGAGATGGAAATGCGACCCATATCGGATTGGACACCGGGCAGCGGCACATATGTACCCCCTTTTCCACTGAGTACATTATCGGATTCTTTGGCGGACAAGGACGGGCTGCTTTGCTCATCTGCAAGCACAGGACAGTTGTCAGTAAGTTAGTGAGCACGGCTCTTTGCAGAGCCATCGGTAGGGCATGGCGTGGCTAAGGTGATAGTTAAGCATCTTGAAGAAGTCAGTACTCTTGGAACGTGGTAGGTTTTGGTATCCGAGGAGAAGCGGAAATCGTGAAAACTTTATAGTGTATGAATCCTGTCGAAAAAGTGATCTTATAATATAATGACCACTTTATATCACGTAACGGTGGTTGTTCCGATGTATGTGTATGTGTCTCTACTTGCATATGATGAGGCCTGGCAATTGCACAACACCTCATCAAGTACCGTGGGGGAAAAACTTGCGGTTTTGATGTATAAGCAATAATGCTGTTGCAAAGCCATATCAAGACTGTGCTAATAAAGTGGTTAACCAATAAACGGCGGTTTTGTTTATATCTTGGGATGAAAGGATTCGAGGGCTCAAATTTCAGGACGACAATGAGAAAAATACGGCCTTTCATCCATGATATCAAAAATGATACAACTTCCGGGTAAAATCAGGGGTGTCCCAAAGACGATCGGAACACGCCCATTTAACGTCAAACAAACGTTATCATTTGAAGTTGTTGGACCACTGTATTTAGTTAAACACTGTATGTGCATGGATTACAGAATTTGATAGCATAGGGTTCTCCAGTATAAGGTTATTCTCGGGCGATCAACGATGCGCTCAAGACAACCTCTGAAGCCCTAAATAACAAACAAACTTATAATACAAGGAAATTATTAATTAAATAACTGAGATGCCATTGTTAATGTATAAAAGGTCTTGAAAGGTCCCTAAGCTGGACTTTTAAACAGAATTTCACTTTGTCTGTACCGGACACAGGCTGCAGGCTGGATGACCTGTGAAGTTTAAAAGTTTAATTTGTTGTCATTCAGTCATTCAAACTCGTTTATCAACAAGGGCCACTTCAAAACAAAGTTGTTCATTCTTGGGCAGTCTCGAAGATAATAAAATAAATATACAAACTATATTTTCAACAAAGAAACGATTTTTTTGGGAAACTATTTGAAAAAAAATTTTTCTTTTTTTAAATTAAATAAAGTTAATTTAAAAATTATTTATTTAAACATTCGGCGAAAATTTGCCAGCGGACGGACCCAATATTGATTCAACAATGAATTAAAGGATGCCACAAAGACACCAAAATTCTAACACGATACAAAAAAAAAAAAGGAAAAAAAAACCACAATACAAAACAAGCCAAAACAGACAAAGAAGCAAAACAAAGCAGAGAAAGACACAAATAAGAACTGCATAGAAGAGAGGGGATTGGACAGCCAATTTGACGGCTTGGAAGGAAAACCTCTTTAAACCTCTTTATCTTAAACGTGAGCAAATTTGTGAATTGTTACCCTATCGTCAAATTGCAGGTGATTGCACTTTTAGAATTAGTTAAGTTTCCAATTAGTTTTTATATATGGATTTGATATGAAAATGTTTTTTTTTTACTTCGCCGAAAACTCTATTTCAGAAAATGAAGAAAAGTATATTGAGATAGGATACGATGCCAATGTGAAGAGGATTCCAGTGTGAAGTTGGTCAGAGTACGGTTTATGGCAGGAGATATAGGTCCACCGGACTTCATAATCCATCTACAACGGTGAAGAATAGGGCCCTCGATTCAATTGACTATCACGCAACATTAGTTTTACGCTTTATTCCGTTGGTGTCTATGGAGCCCGGACTAATGCTCCAAGGCGGACTACATCTCCTTTAACCACCGCAACACCGGAAGTGTCCCTGGGAGTGCCAAATACTTGGATTAATTTGAACATATTTAAATAGTTTGTGATCAGTTAAGTTTTTGTAACTGATATTATAACCCTACACAACTAAATATCATTAAAAAAAACCTCACCGCCACTGAGTAAGAAAAGTGCACTAAGTCCAGAAAGTAGCGGATGACGTCATCAAACCAGACTCATATGGGAACGAAAGCGCTGGCCTGGCAAAGAGACACCGCGGTAGCGTGCTATCCCGGGCATGGATGGGGCCATTAGGGCCCTCGGGTTCGAGTCCACCCGAATTTCGACTTTTTTTCTGTCCTTCTTCTCTCCTCCTTCAGTCCCTCACTGGTGATTGGGGGATTGGGTTTAGGGTAAATAATAATTTAGTAATAATTAATGCGGGGGACCATTAGAATGCGAATATTCTGTCAGGTACAAAAGTAGTTTTCATCAATGCAATCGGCAGTTTTTGAAGTATTTTCTAAAAAGAAATTATTTTAATTCATCAGCCGTTTCTTTAGATTCAGTTACAGGACCCATTTTGTAGTTTTAATGGTGGCTATTTTAGTATCCTTTTGTTTAGCTGGAACAACATGTCTAAGATGTTCCCATGTCTTCTGGTATCATTTATGTTTAAGGAAAACCTTTCCAAAATAATTCTTGTTCTTTTATTTTAAATGGTTTATAGAGTTATTATTTTTTAAATTTAATAAACTTTCATGTAGTTCTCTAACGAGAATGTTCATCACGGATTTAATCGCAAATAAAACCTATATCAGAATCAAGTAGTGCCCCTTCTCTCTCGCAACCAAACTTTTTCCTAAAACAAATGAAATAGTTAAATATTACAACAGTATTGTTAAAAAGAAAAATTGAAAAGGTACAACACATACATGTAACATACACATACACGCACATGCGTACACACACACATTCACACATACCTACACGCACGTACAAAAACGCGGACTGCACAGACGCACCACTATAAAAAATAATATTTAGAAATCAAACTTTTCGAAAACACATTTTGCTATCACTTTGTGAACAACGTGTAGAAGCAAAAGCCTGTGTCACGTTTTCTTAAACGATTGGAGTTCAATTACTAACACATTCTAAAAACATATTCTTATATCACTATCGCTAGTTTTAAAACATCTGATTTTAGAGTGCATCATTAAAAAAACACACAACGCACACATAGACGGCCGGCCATCCATTACAGCAAAAGAGTGTCAGAAAAAAAGGTTTTGGGAGGCCCCGTACGTCCGTCGTAATCGTAGTACGTAATTGTTCAAACATCCAACCATGTGGACTTGCATCCGCATGGGACATACAATAGCGTATACATGATTTATGGGTGTTGGCCATTCGAGTTTTTTTTAATTTTAGGGTAATTAAAAAAATGGCCCAAAAAGGTTTCAAAATTGTCCAAAAAATAGGTAAATCAGTCGAAATGTCATCCTGGCGGGAAATGGAGCGAGCAGAACAGGGCCAGTGGACCTTCAAAGAAGTCAGAGGGAAGTAAATATAATGGAAGTATTTCCAATTTTATAATTTTTAAAAAAAAAAATGGCCGCCAAAAGTAAGGTCGAATTTGTCCCAAAACTAGGTATAAATCAGTCGGCGAACTATGCATTACTTTCTTAAAATATCTATCAGAAACCTTGTCCATTTACCTTCCAGAGGAGTAATATTTAAGTGAATATGGAAGTCATTCCAATTGGGGGTCAAAATGGCCAAAAAAAAAAGGTTCAAACTACGTCCAAAATAGGTTTATCAATCATATTTTTGTTTTCAACACAGTTTGTGCTGGCCATCTCCAGGAATATTCAAATATAATATAAATATATTGCCCTTCTTTCTCAAGCTGTTTCATTCAGAACATGTGGGCGTGTACATCCAAGGGATACACAAAACGAGCGGATTGAGTGATTTAGCCATTTCAGTGTGCATATTCTGGGGTCAAAATTGCCAAAAAACGACATAATTGTCCCCAAATCCATAATGAGTCAAAATGCCTTCCTTATCAACAATCATAATGGAATATGTAAGTTTTCTTCCCAAAGAACCATAATTAAGTGAAATAGAGTAGTAGTCATTTCAATTGACACTGTTGTAGGGTCAAAATGGCCAAACAAGTTCAAATGTGTCCAAAATTAGGTCAAAATGGCCAAACAAGTTCAAATTGTCCAAAAATATTTAAAATTAGTCATAAATTCTTCTTTTCTCCCCCCAAAAATAGCTTAATAGGAACATAATTCATTTACTTCCCAGGGACATTGATTAAGTAAATTAAAGTGCTACCCTTTTCAATGAACACATTTTGGGGGTTTAAAAATGTCCAAAAGATGGTAACCAGTCATAATTGCCTCTTTTTTCTAAAATACTCAAAATTGGAAATATATATTAGTGGATACAGTTCTAGGAATTACAATCTACCCATTTTGAAGTCACATTGGGCTGCGGATCAAAATGAACTCAAGATTGGAGGGGGGGAATCTCCAGATTTATGGTCAATATGGCAGAAAATATTAAACTTAAATATGATTGATAAATGTTAATGAATGCAGCAATAATTGTCCTTAAATGTAATCCCTAGTAATAGGGTATAGGCTATTCCAATTCTCAGATATGATGGAAATTACCACATGATGGTAAACAAGCTCTATTGCCCTATTTGTCCCCCAAAAAAAAAAAATGGTTAATCAGGCCATTATTAATGCCCTCCTTACGGTTACTAAGTGCTAGATACCAACGAATGAAAAAAATCACCATAAGAAGATTCTTAAAGCACCCGATGATGATTATTTTGTTTTCAGTGGATAGCTATGGTCCGCCTCTTTCATTGATATCAAAATAAGTACCAACATACATAGTATGACAGCAGCATGACGTCATCAAGTCCTCGAGTCTGTAAAATTGGTTTCCACAGAAAATCTATAGGCGAAAATCCAATTTTGCGCTAAAAAAGTTAGGAAAAGCGGCTTTTAACGGGGTTGCAGACTCTAAATATGACAAATGGCTAATTTTCTATCAACTAGAGTTTTAGAGTTAAAAACATGTTTTAGAGTTAATATTGTGCATATATTCAAAAAAAGCACCATAAATTTCCTCGGGTGGCAACCCCCCTCTAACCTTCGCAGGCATACCCTAACACGTGAAGCGGTACTATCTTCCACCATTTTTTTCGGTTAAATGACAGAAAGGATGAGAGAATGATTATCTAAAAGTTTTTTATGAAAGCTTTTGGCATTGTAGAGCAGTTCCATATGTATTTTAATTTTGATCAGTGGTAATGATCATTTGGTAAAGAAAGAAACCCGAAATCGGGAAAAAAAAAAAAACAATCACAGTTCCAATTTGGCGGAGGGCATATTAAGTTATGGTTTCAAATGGTCCAAAATTCACTTCTCCTACATGGTTGAGCAAATAATTAAAGGGTTCTTGTGCATTAGGCTATTTCATATCTTAATGCTAAAATCAACAAAACAGACAATGGGCCTGTGAATCCACCCATAACGGGACCAGCTTGATGGATATTTTTAGCCTGTAATATTATTCAAAACTTATGGTCCAATTGAAACAAGAGCAGCTACTCCTCAGACCCTGATAGATCACTGTGTATAACACATAATACTAAGAGCCTGTGAGTAGCCTAGAAAAACTTTTCGGGGAATAAAATTATACAATTCCAATGAGAACCGATATAGAGGAGAAAAATATTAAATTTGCATATCAACAATTCAAGGTATAAAACTAATATAACATTAATGTGGTCCTTTGTGTCATCAGAACATTATTTATTGTGATTATTGATTTATTTTTCTTCAATATCATAACTTCAGCTATTCTAATGTATAGCCCTAAGGAAAATATATGTTACAATATTAAGATGTAGGTTAAAAAACTCATTAAAAAGTAATTTAGCTGATTATAAATGACCATTTAACTTAATATCCGAGATCAAGAAAAACAACACCCAATATGAACTACTATGAAAGAGGGATTATAATAGATTGGGCCATTCAACCCCAAAATTGCTGCCAATAAGCCAACTAGCTTTCTATTCAAAGGTGCAACGGAGATTTCACATAACAGGTGTCCACATCAAAATGTGAAAAATCTTAAATTTTTGACTAAGTGTAAAGCTTTTATCAGAAATGTAAATATGTTGAAATGGATTTTAAGCTGAAAAATATTCCGTGGTACAAAAAATTGTGCAATTTCTAATTCCGCTATAGGAGCAATACAAAATATAGCCTATGTTTTATAGTGAAATTAAGCAATGAAAATCGCATTTTGTTTTCATTTCAAGGTCATTTCTGGAACCAAAGACAGGTAAGAAATTTATTGGGGGTTTTATTGATATACTACATAGGACATCAAGATATGGGTCCCCCAAAATCTCTCGGTGACCACCTTTAACTTATTATGACACCTTTGGATGTAAGTTGATTTGACCATTTTGGAACAATTTTGACCTTATTTTGGTCATTTTGAATTTATACAATATGAAAACAGAATGACAAGCACTATAAAGCTATACTTATTGACGTTCCTTGGATATAACGGCAAATGTTTCCTTGGAAATGTTTGTGACGAAGGTATTGGGACTGAGGTATCCATTTTTGGCCAATTTACCCCAAAATCTATAAATTGGAATGACTCATGTTATCACCTTAAATATGACTCCTTTGAAGGTGAATGCGAATGTTCTAATAAATTATTTTAGATTTTAAGAAATGAATGTATTTCGGAGCTGAGTTCTTTACCTTTTTTGGACATTTTGACCTTTTTGTGGCCATTTTGACCCCAAATTATAAATTGGAAGGATTCCATTATATTCACTTAGCAATAGGACTCTACCTTTGAAGGTAAAGGACATGTTCTTGATAGATTTTTTTACGAAAGGATGCCATGTCGATCCTGATTATCTATTTTATTGGACAATTTTGACCTTTTTGGCCCTTTTGACCCCCAAAATTTCAAAATTGAATTTTTAAAAATGCCATTTCCACTTAAATATGACTCATTTGATGGAATATGACATGTTCATGGATCGATTTGTAAGAAAGGAAAGCATTTGACTGTGCTGATTTACCTATTTTGGACATTTTGACTGTTTTGGGCCATTTGGACCCTCAAAATTTTAATTGGAATGACTTCCATTATATTCACTTAAATAGGACTCCTTTGAAGGTTAAATGGACATGTTCTGATAGATTTTTTAAGAAGGAATGCATTCGACTAGAGTATCTATTTTTTGGGACAATTTTGACCTTTTTTGATCTTTTTTGACCTTTGACCCCAATTTCAAAATTGAAATGGCTTCATTTGATCCATAAATAGACTCCTTGAAGGTAAATGCGACATGTCTGATAGATTATTTGAAGAGAAAGGAATGCATTTCGACTGATTTTACCCTATTTATTTTTTGACAATTTTGAACCCTTTTTGGCCATGTTTACCCATCAAATAAAAAAATGTGTTTAGAAAGGCCAACACCCCATACGTTGTACCGATTTTTTTGTACATCCCCTGGTGGTATGAAGCACTAGGTTGGACCTTTGTACCAAACACGGCCGTCAAAAGTCATATTTTGGTGGTCCTTTGGCCGCGTCTTAACACCAACATATCTGTCCTTTGTTTTAGTTTTCATTCTACATCACGTGCCACGGTGACAGGCATCTTCCCCTGTCTTTGCAGTTAACCTTTGAGGCTACAATTCTTTCCTCAACTTACGAGTGAGCAACTTTCAAATTGCAGTCCCTGCGATAGTAATGTAAAATGGAAAAAGTAACATGAGTTATTAATTTCGAAGTGCCAAGGTGTCCCCCAGTCCCAGCTAAATATGACCCAAAAAAAAGAACAGCTCTGAACTTGTTCTGGCTTGGGCGGGGGATGTGTACATTGCTGTTACAATCCAGTGTTGATATTAACAAGGGGGTAATGTCTACATGTCCCGCGAGGGCTTTAAATGTGTTTGAGACCAAGCCATTTTTAGACACAACCGTCACGCCAGTCCCTTCCTGTTATAAAAATCACCTTCATACAAGTTTCCAAATATAAAATTTTACATCTCCTTTCTTTCGACTTTAGCACAGGGGTACGGGGTCACTGTTGGGGGGGGGGCAAATTCCCGCTTTGGAGGCATATTTTTCCCGGTTGGCGTGGTGACGTTGAGGCAATTTTCCCTTAGATTACTGTTTTCTTCTTTGTGAAAACCAGACACTTAAGCAGTTTCAGCAATCGGTCCCTGAAGAGAGTCCATTTGCGACTATTTCTACACCTAAAGAGTCGATCCACCTGATTAGTAACATAGCATTAAATCATCATTTCTTGACAATCCAGTGTTTACAACACTTAACCACTTACAAGGGTCTTTACTATACCATTTTCCAATACAACCGTGCCAAAATGTCCTTTTATGGAAAATGGGTACGATTTGTTTACCTACAATTGTAAAACAATCGCTGTTATTGGCTTTTAAAAAACCCAGGTGATTGCTAAACGTATGTCCTTTCATAGGTGAATGACTCCCGAAAGCACCTCCTTATTACTGTTTCTTTGTAAACGACACTTTAAGGCATTTTCAAGCGGTATTGAAGATGTCATTTATGGATGTTTCTACACCTAAAAAGTCGGATACCGACATTTATTAGTAAACACAGCATAAAAATAACCATAGCCACTTACAAGCTTGTGAAAAAAATCGCTGATAGTGTCTTTACATACAGGTCCCGGAAAATGCAAATAGATATGATGTGGTTTGTGTCAAGTCTACAAGGTGGGCGAGAAAGCATTTGTAAATATTTTGGGTTTGTGATTACATCATTTGTGGTGCCATTAATCAGGGAGTAATAGAAAATTTCAGTGACTGGTGTGAATCTATTCTGACACTTACTGAAATCAATAGTTTCACTAGATGTCATCGGTAGTATATTATTCTTTTCTGTCCTTTTTATTGATGGAATGTTTCATAAAGACTTGAAGTAGGTTTATCATCTCATTTCCGGGACCTTTAAAACCCAGTGATTGATATACGTATGCATTTCATATGTGAATGACTCCCGAAAGCTCCCGCGAAAGCTCTTTGCTTGTGTCTCGCTTCGGACTCCATTCCCAGATTTACTGAACCAGTTGCTAATAGATACGCTCGCACTCTCTCAGGCTGACGTCAAGTTGTTGAAGTATTTCATCATTCATTTATCCACCATGCCATTTTCGTTCTCAACAGCCAGTTACGAGTTGTCAATCTTAGGGCTATACGGACAGGGCGTGGCAGAACCGTCAAAGTCATAATTGACATGGTATAGTCATTGCAGTATCTGTTTTGTATTATAAAGAGCGAAGTGCTGGATGGACGTGACCCTATTGATAGGCATATCACTTGCATACCTTGAAATTTAACCTAGACATCATATATCCAACTACAAAAATTGGACCATTGAGACACATCTTTAACACTTCCCTGTTTTCTCATTACAAATTGCACTAACATCACGTAAAATTTGCAAGAATCCTAAAATTCATTAAAATGTAACACCTTTTGACACCTGACACGTGTTCATATTACGTTTTCTGTGATAAATACTTCCAGTTCCTTAAAATATTATGTGAAAAATATTAAGAAAACTAATTAAATGATTACAAGCGAAATATATATTCTATTTTTTGCTGGCTCAGAGTAAAAATAAAAAGGTAAACTTTTCGTCGGAGTCGCTAGAACACATCGGACACCTTTGGACATTGGCGTTTTTTAGGCGTCTGAAGTGTTCACCCTTCAGAACTCACTCAATGAAGCGTCCTGCTTAAAAAGTCAGGTGATACGCGTATGCGTTGCATAGGTGAATGACTCCCGGAAGTTCTTTGCTTGTGTCTCGACTTCGGACTCAATTCACCAGATTTACCGAACAAGTTGCTAATGGATACTCTATCATCTCTCAGACCTGACGTTAAGTTGTTGAAGTGTCTCATCATTCTGAGCTCGATCACCGGTCCGTGGACGTATTCTTTTATCCACAAATTCCATTTTCCGTTCTCAACAGCCTGGTACGATTTACATGATTTATGGCAATCTTAGATCTGGGCTATGGGCAGGGTGTGGTGAAACCCTCAAAGTCATAATTGACATCGTCATTGCAGTAATTGTATATATATTTAAGAGCGGAGTGCTGGATGGACGTGATCTATTAATAGGTATATCACTTGCATACCTAGAAATTTCAGCCAAGACATTATGTATCCAAAGTACACTTTGGATCATTGAAACAAGCATCTAAAACAAGTAGTTCCCGGCGTTTTTTTCTCATGACAATTGGCAATAACAATCTATTTATTACTTAGGTGAAACTCAGGTCACAATGACTTTGACTTATAATTTTTTTAAATTAGTGGGCATATTTAATTAGTTCAATTATTTCCAACGTCAAATTATATTTCTAACTTACATATGAAAGTTTTCATCTTAACGATTTTTCCAAGCTATCAAATTATTAACTATTCTATCAGAAGACACGGCAATCAATGATAATCTCTTGTTGAACGAGGCAACCATCTGTGTTTATTAACCAAATAGCTGTCATATAACATTAGGCATATTCTTATAAAATGCGTAATAATTAACTTAATCTAAATTCTTAAACTATGTACTATGATTGGTCTATTTTGAAAAATTTATACCTTACCATGCTTAACTGGGACTCAATATTTCAAGTAATATTTAGAAGTTACATCAACGAAATGGATGTTAATACATATTAATTAGCTTCGACTTCAGCTCATTGTTTAGATTTTCGCTAATGAATTTGAAATAAATTGCAATATTTGGCCACTTTAGCAGCCTAGAATTATGTTGTTCTCTAAAGTAAGCCCAGAAGACTATAAAAATAGCATTTCACACTCTACAATTTATTAGTTCTTTTTGATGTTTAATCTTAAAACACAAAAATAGGTTTTTATGTTTTTGCATTTTTTCACTCAAAATGTCTGAGCAAGCGTTTTCGGACATATTACTAAAAAAACAAAAATAGCTCTTCAAAGTTGCATTCATCAATCTGCTTCAAATGAGCTATATTTTAACAAACTTAAAAAAACCGATGTGACATATGTCCATTCTTAAACATTACATGTACTATGATTGGTCTATTTTGACAATTGTGTACAGTGTATTCAAATAAGCTTATATTGCATCGGATGTATTATATAGTGAAGGATGTCGAATTGTTATCATTTTCACAAAAAGAAGTACTACATCAACTTCTACAAACTGCCCAAATCGTCTCCTAAGGAAGTATTAAATTAAACATGATGTAAGTTTACATAAAAGTAAATCTAATCCTAGAGGTATTTTCCCGAGTTACCTTTTAAACAAGTTTATAACCGTAAAGTCATCAAAAAAGAAACCAAAGAAGTGCCTGAGATTTGCTCACAGTTGAAAAAAAAACACACATTTACCTATGTATAGACTAGTACCAGCAGTTTTAAAGTAAAAATAGGTTCGAAATAGGTATGAACTTAATGCCTATGGTAAACTTATTATGTGAAGAAGTGGGTAAATATATTAAATAATTTTTAGTATTTTGTCACTGTATAGATGTTTCATACAGTCTGTAGATAATAATCAACTTAATACATTAAAGTCCAACTTGTGGGTCAAAGTTTCAGAATACATGGCACGTGAAAAATGACAGTATGTTTTCATAATATACCTGTAGGAGAGCGGTAAGACATATTTAATCAACTTTTGACTGTAGAAGAGACCTGGATTTCACCAGAAAGGGCGCCAGGATGTAATTCAAGTAACTAATTACCATTTAATATAAAGAGATAAGTGAAATGTACAATACATGTACGTGGGAAATGCAGCTGGTTTTAATGGGACACTACAGGATAAATAAAATAAAAAACACTTCGCACAAAAATAAAAATTAAGCTGGTAAATTCGTCGCTTTTCTTAGACCTATGATTCAAATTAAAACAAACCTTTAATTAAAACATTTTGTGAGGAAAATTAAATAACAATAAAAATGAACCAAAAGCAAGTGCGCTCAGATAATTTGATCATTTTCCAATGATGAAGCATGGTTTTATGGCTTATTATGTAGCGTGTTGCTGTTGCCCTGTAGAGCAAAATGCTATATCGAGGTTTTAGTGCAAGAAAGCCCCATCTGCAATAGGTGCCGTTTGTCAGTTGTGCTCTTATTAAGTCTTGCACCTGCCAAATCTAACATGTGGCAGCTATTGCAGATGGGGCCTTTTTGCCCTAAACCCTCGATATATGCATTATTAGTGCCAATAATCAAGGCCTGTCATGTCTACCATGCTCTCAATTGAAAATACTTAACTTCGTGGCCCTTTCGTTTTCACACTTTGTTTGCATAAGTTTTGGATCATGTAGTAGGGTTATGAGAATCCCATTGTAGAAGTTTGGGGAAGAAGGTTTGAAGATGTTTTCTGTAGTTTGAAAGGTGCCAATTCAGAATTTTTGAGTCCAACCTCTGGGAAATGTGGGGAACTTTGTAAAATAAGGGGGTAAAATTAGTACAGGGGTATATTTGAAATCAAGTCAAAATGTGTTTCAATGTGTACCAATGTGTTTGTCTCAGCCCAAAGAATTAAAATGCATTTTCTGCTTCAGTATGACCAGAGCAATAATTTAACACCAGTTTCAACAAAATCTGAGCAGTAGATATTTTTTGCCCCAGAATGACCTTGAACCTTTTCAGGCCTGTAGCCCTGTAACTAAAGGTCCGAACCTATACAAACTATACCTTTTTTAATCCTTATGAGACAAATACATTGGTGTACATTTAAACACAATTTGACTTTATTTCAAATTTACCCCTGTACTAATTTTACCCCCTTATTTTACAAAGTTCCCCACATTTTCCAGAGGTTGGACCCAAATATTCTGATTCAGCATCCTTCAAGCTATAGAAAAGCATCTTCAAACCTTCTTCCCCACACTTCTAGAATGGGATTCTCGTTTATAACCCTACTAATGGAGACTTTAGGTCTTGGTTAAATTTGATGAACTAGATCTCAAATCGAAGAGGAGAAACCAAATAACAAGAAGTTGCACATGTTTTAGAGAATATTTGATCGCTAAGACCTTAAGAATTTTATTTTTAAACTTCTAATTGTGAAGTTGTAATTCTTTAACCAAAAGTATTAGGTTGTTCACCTGGATTTTTTTTACATGGGTGTTTTACGTTTTTCGTACCTTAATCTCAATAAATCTGTTATTCTGCTCGAACATCACATTATCAATCCGTATCGATATCGTTTATGAGTGGATTGCATCACAATAATAAAAAGTATTTTCAAATCAACTTGCAAATTCAAACGGCAACTGGAATATTTGGCATCCAAGTCGTCTTGGAATATTCGATAAAAAATGCACACCCCGAACAAAATATTGGTACATAATGGCGAACATTTCTCAAATTCTAAGTACAGTGTATTAAATGATACGAGCAACACAAATCAATGAACCACGTATTTTAGGAATCAAATACTTGCAATTGCAGCTTTAATACACACTGTCCCAAAGAGTTGTATCCACCACATGACCAATTTCTAATATGAAGAGCCTGTGAATTTTGTAATGTCCATTTTTTATGAAAACACGATTTATACAAATTGGACAAAATTAACAGCTTTATCTACTTCTGATAGGGATGGGCGATAAATGTATTATTTTTCTATCGCGGTTCAAACCATGGCGGGAGTTCGTACTGCGTCAAGAAATGTAAAAAGATAAAGCAGGTTACGTAGACCCTCTGTATAAAGGGTCTCAAACTTTCAGCCCCCTCCCCCACATACAGTTTTTGCAAAATGGAAACAAAACAAACAAACAAAAAAATACCCCGAAAACCTATATTCAGTTTTGATTTTCATCAAATGTATCCCAACGGACATAAAATGACCCACCGTGTTAATTAAAAAGAAATTGAATGTGATATATATGGATCTCGCGGTTGCTTTTTAGCCACAAAATGCTACTATCTGATGCAAATTGGTATATTTTCATAGCGTATGAAAAAACGGTATTAATTGGGTGTATCCTCGGTGTAAGACTTGGATGAAAGAAATCAATTAAGCCTATACGGAATAAAGCCCATAAACACCGTTCAACTCTATACATGTCTATATTGATTATTTCGTGCAGAAATTACACGAATGAATAACCATTTATTGCAATAGCTACTACAACCTGTAAAGCACGCAGTCAGTAAAGGAAAAGTAGAAATATTTGTTTTCTCTATGAAATCAGTATGCCCCACAAAACAAAAAGATTGGTGTACAAATTTAATTCTAAATAAGTTAAGAACAATTTTCTTAGCGATTTTTGGACAGTCTGTATATTTGCACTTTTCATTTTTGCAACCAAACCATACACATGCTGGACGCATTCAGTCACTTATACGCACCCCGTATCTGAATGGCAATCAAAACATAACACTAATTTTAGCCAGTGCAGACATAGTTATTAAGTAGGGAATTATACATTTGACCCAAATATACAGGAATTCTCAACGGAAATGGATATATTTTAAACTAAAAAGGGAAGAAAAATTACAATTTTATCAAATTGAAATAATATGTATTATGACTAGTAAGTCGAGACAGTGAAGTTTCATGTCAATTAAGAAATCAGGTACTGTTTTGAAATAGTTTTCCTGTGGATAATAATCTCAATCATTATTTCGTTTCTCTTATACTTTGGATGCATGTTAGTTTTGAGTGAGTACACACGTGAATTGGATATGTCATGGGCATCATTGTGTGTAACAATAAACGTGTAACTGGTTCCTTTACACTGTATGTATACTGATAATGATATTCGCCTCCAGTTATTAACATTTCGATCATTTATATCAGGAATATTTTGATGAAGATTAAGGTCTGCTTATGGAACCAACAATTGCATTGTTATTTCTGGGTATAAGAATTAGAATAAACGTTGATTTCGTTTGTAGAAAACCCATAAGCAGTAAACCACAATGTTAGTCTTTATAATTCTTTTTTTAATTTTGTATTTTGTGAATTTTTAAAGATATATTTTTGCAGTTTTCAAAAATGAAGGAGCGGATCCCTGCCTTGTTTAGTGGGAAACTGTTCCTACATCTTACAAAAAAATTACCGCTACCTCACTTTATGCGGTGATTGTCAGATTTTCCTCTAGGGACGTTAGGGATTATGTGCATCTTCAAAAAATAAATTCGCGTTCGCAATACTGTTTAATTTCCTGTGCATGTGCATTCAAACGTTTGCTCTTCACCATGTAAATTTTAAATGGCGTGTTATAGAAATTTCAGAAGCTATATCTCTCTAATTGACGATTTTATCACATTATACTCATATTGATATAACACATCCCAGTCCAAATGCAGATAAAAAGGACTTTGATATTTTGACTGTTCAAGGTCAAGAGGATTAAATTATGTCACTATAATGCAGTATGGTTGATGTTATTTCTCTTGATATTTTCATTATTTTCTGAGTCACATTGACACATCCGTACACCTGCCTCAGCGGCCCTGCAGACCCTATCAAAATAAAATGTACCATATTTTTTTTAAAAAAAGGTTTACGCTTTCTGGAAAATTTGCCGTGATGTAATATGAATAATTTATTCTAATTATTTAAGAACACGTTGATTCTAATTATTTAACTACATATGAAATCCGTTTGGACCTACATCATTTATTGTTCTCAAAAGTCACAAATACAATATCAGTCTGTTACCTCAAGAAATAAACTAATTGTAGCCTGATTTTTGACAATTTTGTTATTAAAGATTTCATCTAATTTTCATTAACAATAATGGCAAATTTTTTGCAAATTGGCGAATTTGCACCCGTTCTGTGGTATTGTCTATTAAACTATAATACCGCAATGCTAAAAAAAAAAAATGCGAGTTGTCACAAAAGAAACGATGTTGTATAATTAGAAAAATCGGGAATCCGCGATTGTAATTTAACGGCGGAGCTGGAACGCCATTTTATGTTCCGTTGTTGATGATAGTGGCACCTCAGCGAATTACCCACCTCCAGCTTACGTGCCGGAACCGACGGTACAACTAATGGAAGAGTCGCATTTCCCGTCTATTTCATTTTGGAAGACCGTTTATCCCAGCAGTCGTTGAGTGGTTATCTGAGTTCTCCGATATTAATGATTCGTATTACAAAATTCCTTCTTTTGCAACACAAGAGATTTGGAAGCTCACCATTTTACAGGTATAGCTTACTAGCCAATTACCAATGCAACTGGGTAAAATTGCTGTTATTGCTTTAAAATCAGTTGAATTTAATAGTCATGACGATTGTCTCCAACCAGGTAACATATTTTAGCTTATAACGTTATAGGTCGTGCCAATTTACAATGAGGTAATACGATGGTGTCATAAATCTTTCAATATTGGAGGAAGTCCTTTAAACATGTTAAAAGTACAACATCATTGAAAAGTTGCATACAAGTAATATCAACATTTTCACATAACACATAACCTTGTTTGTCTATGTTCGGCAGCATATATCCCCTTTTAAATCATTTTTAAAATTGCAATCAACCTGGATTGACAAGCCTGTGGCCCTTGGTATTACCGATTACATAAATCCATAATCAAACTGCATGGCTAAGTGTAAAACACGAAAAGCGGAACGAAAGCGCACGCGCGTAGTGAATTTCGAATAAAGCTGCTACCGAATTCCACTCCGTTTGCGCTTTTCGCTTCTTTTTCGCGTTTTAAATACTAGCCACATGAGATTTAATAAAAGAGGCGTCACCTTACTTGAAGTAACCTTGTCTCTGAATGACCAAAATCAACAACAGATGGTGTGTGTGTTAAAACAGAGAAACAGGTATTGCCAAAGTTTGACCTCTACCCCTTTCCTCCTTTGAAGCTTTTATACAATCGTTTACTAAATTGTAATTGCGCATGCGCGACTAGTAATCGCGTAAAATTGGCGTATTTCCATCTTTCAAAGTGTGAATAGATCCCAAGTTTGATTTTCATTAGCTCATCTCATCTTCAAAGTGTAACTTTCATTATAATCAAATAGTAAAATTGATGAAATATAACATACAATTATATACGGACCAAAAGCAATGTTTTTACACTTTTAAAGAACAAAAAAATAATTTATTTGTTTATGTGGATCATATCAGATAGGTTCAAGTCCTTTGCCTGTATGCAACCGAGAACTGATGGCAGGATGCCTCTAATTGCCACATTTGGGTGAGTGTTTGGTTTAATATTTGTACGTAACATTTTTGGTTCCAATTTAAATTTTAGATCGGTTTCAGTCACCTGTACATTAACCTATCTTTCCGCAGGTAATCAAAAAGGCTTCGCACGCAGCTCAATTCATCCTGGTTCATTAGTAACACTCTGATACAATGAATTGGTTCGTTAGATTCTAGGATTGCCTTTTCAATTTTGTCGGTGAACCAGATCTAACAATTCAAAGAAAATAATCTTTCAAAGCAACTTTAGCTTTAGGATCAATGAAAATGTATGTCATCTAAGCAACCTTTGAGATCGAGAAAGCCAGCTAAACTAAACGTCATCAGTATTTTCTAGCTTTAATGTATAAACATTTAAGGCTTTTAAATAGCGCATTGAAAAAGGAACCTACTGTTTTTGTACTCAGGTGTATTTCACTTCTTATGTTAGAATACAATCACGTATTTTTATGTTCACAGCCAGATAATCATGAATTAAGAGAATGATTTATAGCAAAGATGAATAATACCATAGAGCTGCATAATTTTCCTTCCCTGGGTAGAGGTCCCTCGTCCCTCGTCAAACTGTTTGACATGTTCTTCGGTATTGTCCTTCCGGTTGAACTAATCTAATTAGGCGCCATGAAACGGCAAATTTGCCGGTGCAGGAACTGCGCTAGGTCAACGCCAAACAAGAACATGTTACCCGAAAACACATAGTTTGATTTTGTGTGTGTGTGTGTGTGTTCGTTTTCAAGCAGGTGGTTTTGATCGTATAAGGTACACAGCAAATAAGGTTTAAACCTGTTGTCCAAATGACCATTTACCCTTAATGGATTATATGCCTCAAAGCTTCTTAAAGATATTTTTTAATTTTCGGTCAATTAACGCGCCTTACGATTCTACAACGTCACCACGGCCCTCTCTGTAAAAAGTGAACCTAGGCGGCCTCAATCTATGACTCAACCTGCAGAAGGCGGTACGACTGGAAGTTTCGACGACGTGCTTTACTTTGAAATCATGAAGACAAGAGGTACAGCCCAGTTTACAGCTTGCTGTGTGAATGGATCATATATACTACAATACAGGCTAAAGTAACCTGTGACCTAACACAACACTGTTGGGAAAGAAACTTTCTTAAGTAGATACGCTGACACCCACTCACTTGGATCATACGCCTTCAGAAAGTTTAACCACGGAACGCTTAAAGTTGGGGCTTATCGTCTGAAACTATGGAGAGATATAAATATTACTTGTGCGGCTATTTATGGATATTCCTTATGCTATTTCAACAGGATATATGGCGAGCAAGCGCTGAAGAATGTAAGTTACTGGACTGTATTTGCATTTTACATTGAGCGTGCGATAGACATTTTATGCTCCGTAAAATGTTCCTTTGTTTTTGTTTTTTCATGACATCCGACAACAGGTTTTTACTTTTGTGGTATTTCTCAGTACTAGTATTCAATAGGTACGGAATGCGAGTGGCAAGTTTGGAACAATTTTATAGCTATCCCAATATGAATCTTTTAAAAAATCATCTCTTAAACTTAACTGTTTGGACAACTCGCTCACTTTCAATCTTAACCAAACAACGTAAAATATTTTTTAAATCAAATAAACAGGAAGAATAAGCAAAACGGAAACAAAATAAGAGTATAAAACAAACCAGAAATGGTTAATTAGGTAATACAGGGAATCTTATTGTTAGGTCTATTACTTTGCTATGTGGATGAATCAATTGTGCGGCTATAATTAATAACTGGCGTTATTGAAATACTACTAACAATTCTGATATTGCTAAACTCTAATAACCCTTATATACTGAGTATATGTTGATGATCGAGTTAAATCTTAGTCAAATTTTAACCTTTAGCAACTTGGCGTAAGGTATACTTAACTTTGATTTTACTCAACATATGCGTGTGGTTCCCTATTTGATCAATACTTTACAGAAAATTATATACTTGAAATTTTATTACATTAATAAAGATGTCGTCGTCATCATCATCATCGTCGTCCATCGTCATCGTCATCGTCATCGTCATCATCATCATCATCATCATCATCATCATCATCATCATCATCACCATCATTTCACAGAGTAAACGAGGACTTTACGTTCGTAAATCACATAAATCAAGTTCTAAAATGATAAAATAACATATACAATGATTTTGAATAGGTTATTCCTTTCATTTGATTTCGAGGACACTTCCAATGCTTTGAAATGTTTGATATGTTTTTTTAAGTGTTGTGTTCTAGGTATGGATTGTGCTACTCATAACGACCGAAAGTTAGTATGGCTGTTTAAACTTCGTTTTTTTTTTCAAAGCACACCTATCAAATAGGAATTTTGACATCATCGCGTCTATAAATAGGGTTTATCCAGGGGCTTTGGCACTGTCGTACATGTCTAAATTCATACAAGGCATGAAAGTAGATAATCTCTTATAGGGTTTGTGGAAGCATGCCATATTCTTTGAACCGTTTCCCAGCAATAATAAGCATTATCACGAAGATCTTTCCTATTGCGAAATTTGGCAATCTGGCAATTTGTGAGAATTCCATCAGTCTGAAAGAGGCACGCAGGACGATATTTATATAATATTGAATGGCTTTGAGTATGATACAAGAATATATTGCACGAGCTAGAAAATTATTGTACGAGTCGAAGACTAGTACAATATTTTTCTAGCGAGTGCAATATATTCTTGTATTATACGAAAAAAAGCCATTCAATATTATTATTATTATTTAAAGACACTATCAGTAATTTGCTAAATCAGAAAATCGAAAAAATCATCAAAAATCAGATTTTTGCATGTATGTAACAAGTACAGGTATCCTAACATACCCTGCAAATGATAAGACCAGAAGCAACCTAATAAGGACAGAATCGGAAATTTTAGTCATTACTGTCCGTTCGGACACTTACTACAACACGTAATTGAATGGGGAATCGTATCTTGGAACACTGCCGTTTTCTTCCTTTTCTGTCAATTCTTCAGTTGAAGAAGGTAACTTATGAGAATTCTACAGACTTATCCTTCACTTTGAAGCTATTCCTGCAAATTTCAAATATTTTTTCAAATCACTGATAGTGTCTTTAAATATCAGGCTGACTCAAACCAAACCTTGCGTTGACTTTCATGACATTGTTGTAGCCTCCAACTGGTGAGTCTTATTAACATGATCAAACACCCCAGTCTACCATTCTGAACAACAGTGTTTCAATAATGTTATTTTCGCTGAAAATGCCCGGATGCGATACAATATTAAAAAGAATATTGTATTGCATCATGGGACTTTTACCCAAACTGTACAATACAAAGATTACTTTGCACCACTCGGAAGCCTGATATAAATAATAATTATATATATTGCTAGAGGTATGACAAAAAAAGAGAGAACGAACAGTTGTATAAGTAGAAACAAGAATGCGAAAAAACGAAACAAAAATAAGAGGCAAGAAGAAATAAATAAAAGAAAACAAAAATAAAAGTAGAAAATTAAACAGAAAGAGAAGTTGCAGAAAATCTATATCTAAACTGGAAAAATATTCATTTTAAAGGAGATAACTGACAAAAAGAAGCGTTATAAGATGTTGCTTGTAAAGAGACAAGAAGTTAAGACAATTATCATGGCAACTGCAAGAAGAAGCCCACAAAATAATCATGCTTAACTGAATTCAATTAAAAAAAAGTCCAAACCGAGGCATTGATATGGCCCGCCGCCGTTCGATTGATAGAAGAAGGGCTCTGCTTGCTGTCTCCACTTAACATTCGTAAATATTGTAACAAAGGTTCAGGTGAATTATTATTATCATATTAACAATTTCAAATTAATTATAAGTAAGCCTAGCAATGTTGACGCAATACGTAATTAATGAATCGCTGAATTCTATTTTGTAATATTTAGGAATCAACAGTTAAAATATTTTAATTTCATTAGCGCTTATAAGAAATTATCGTAACAGTATGGACACTTTTTTTCTCTGATGACACTACTTACATCTGTGAGGCTTTCTCGATCACTTACTCTCGGAGTGTGTCTCCTCATTACATTATCCCATGTTAGAAAGTCTGTGTTTTTTGTTTTCGCGCGAAGTAAATGTTATTCCTACGAAATTTGTTCCCTTGGTTGCATTTCCCCAAACATACACGACTAAACACTCACTGCGGTACTAAGGTCCTGAATTACATAGCACAATTTTGCGTCCTAGTTCTGAGCACGTCGTACTGTACAATAGCTAAGAATAGATGCAACATCCACGCACCAGTACGGTCCGTCATGTGAGAAAGCGACATCCGAAAAACACACAGATCGGATATCATATAGTTGTAGACATGGTTCGGTAAATATAACGTTCATAAATAGAAATTAAATCAAAATAAAAAAACATGGTTCAAAAATGGTCAAGTTACTATTTTGCCCCCACCCGCCCCCCCCCCAAAAAAATCCATTGATGCGAAAGGATTTAATACCAGCATAAAAATGGAATATTTTAAAGAGGATTCGATGTAATTTAACAAATTACAACTTCTAAGTGATCACCATATTTCTAACATCGATTCAAATTACGTTTCCCTTATCGACTATTAATAGTGGAGCGGTTTGGACTGCAAATGTCGACAACCCCTCCCCTCGGTACAACAAAAAACGCAAACCCACCACCAACAAACAAGCCCCACCACAAATTCTATTCGAAAGATAATAATAAATAATTTTAAAAATGATGGTTGTGGTCAAAAACTTTGTGGCAGGGGTGTTTTTTGGGTAAAAAATCCACTTTTTGAGTTTAAAAAACTTAAGATTCAAGATTTATTTAATTTTTAGGCAACAACAAATTTTAATCATCATGCAATACTATCAATCTCTGACATTTATATTCTAGATGTCTGTTTATACAATAATATAAAGGGTCTAGAATTTTAGTCCCAAAATCACCTTTTTTCCTTAAAAAAGCATCCTTTTTATCACATGTCAGCACAACGAGTATTACCTGAACCCTTTATGCAATGTATAAAACCTATATCAATAACAAAAATGGATACCATAAAAATAAGATTGTAATATTTTTACCTTAAAAAATATAAAAAATAATAATTTCGCTTAACTTGCAGCCCAAATTTCATTTTCGGCATAGAAATCATCCCTGCCACCAAATATTTCAACCACAACCATCATTTTCTTAAATCTTATATATTTATCCTTCAAATAAAGGTGGTTGTGTTTTGTTGTACGGTGGGGAGGGGTACTCGAAAACTAGAAGACTTTTCAAGGCTCGGCCGCTCCGCTATAATAACATCAAAAATCGAACCTTTGAGCTACTAACAAGTCTTACACTAACAACAAGATTGCCCTTGTCGCAACCAATTGTAAATCCCACAATTCTAAATTAAAATTTGTATCTTCATTACCAGGAATATTTGTTGATGGAAATATGTACTTCAAGGTCATTGTTTAGACTAACCTCACGCCAAAACTTAAAAAGCTCACAGAACTTTGGAGCAAATTATGTTGATTATGTTTCCAAAATAAAATCTTTGGCCACAAGTAAAATAGAATGTACATGGATGAAATTAAGCAATGTTTCATTAAGCATGGTATTACCTGATTCAGCACGTTATTTGGCTCATGCTTAAACAGAAACAAAAATAACATGCGCACTTTATCTTGAAAAAATATTTCTAGATCTATAGCAATTCTGTGAGGAAACCATAAATTGTTTTTCTTTTTTGTCTGTTTTATCAGAGTTGAGATCAGTTGTTCAAAATTTAACAATTTATCATGCATAACCAGACATTCATAACACTAAAACAAAACGCAAATACGGTTTTTAATTTCCTTCAGGAATTTCCTCTAGGATGCGGGTCTAACCATTAACAAATCACTATGAGCTTGTAAAATCTCAATTCGCTTGGCACAGTTCAGTAGCTTTCATTTACCAATGTATTTAGAAAATACCCCCCTGTTTTTTGGGTATGATATATGATACCCAGATCACACAAGGTCAGTTCATGTCACTGTATGTACAAGTACAACCCACTGAACTGTGTCCTTGGTAGATGAGCTTATTGTAATTCATAGTAAATATGGTTACTGTATAATAGAATAGACCGCTTAAATTGGGTTATGTTTCCACCTATGGGGGGAAACGAACTGCTACCAAGACGTTTGCAAGAATCGACATTTTAAAACCCCATTCTTTTTAAAAACCCTGGATCTGCCTCCGGAATCTGATCTTGAAATATTGTTCATCAATGGATAGGTTTACAGCTATTATTATCAGGGAGGCCAGGATTTATGGATTGGTGATATGATTTGGCGATTATGGTCTGTTCAATTAACTTAGATGTCTAGTTTTTATTAATTATTTCAAAAAATACGTACGTTCGAAATAAATCACGAAAAGAAAGTTGTGGGTATTCTTGGACCTAAGACATTCTTTACATGAACAAAGGAATGGGACATTGAAACCGTCCAATCTATTGAAATCTGGGTAATTTACCCTCGTGTGAAAACATGAGCGAATAAAGGTTTGGCGCCATTAGTAATTACGTTCAGTGGAAGGTTCCATTGTCTCCTCTTTGTAGGTAGTAAAGTTGCCGTCGGAGGATATGATTCACGATCAATATGCCCGCCACTGGTATGAAATAAATAATGCCAACTTGTCTTTTTAACAGATCAAATTCACCTGTGGTATTTGCACTGATTTTGCAAAGAAACGAGATGATATTCGAGGAGTTAAACTGCATTAACTTGAATGGATGGCATTACAGGAGAGCTGTATGATTCTTTTGTCATAACCAAATGCAATAATAGTGAAGACGGGCTCTCATTATAAAGTATCGGTTATTTAATGCACGCGCAACACCTGAAATCAAATCAGGCCAAATCCATAATTGTTCGTACAATCATACTTTTGAAGCGCCCCTAATTCACGAATGGGTCTGGCAACAAAGTTTCAGAGCTAAAAGTCATTATCACCTGGACCAGTTTGGTGTCGTTTGCCAATAAAAATCAGTGTAAATTGAATAAAAATCCAAAGAAGAAATATATTTTTCAAGTTGGAAACCCAATGACCCTTTCTTCGTGATTTTTTGGAAAGCGTATATTTTTTGAAATAATTAAAATCCGGACATCTAAGTTAATGAAACAGACAGTAGGTAAGGGTTTCTGTGCGTTGGAAAATTAAGAACTAAGGTTTGAGCATCAGGTTTTGGCTCTAAACTTAAAAAAAGAACCGGAGTGTTGACAATGTCGCCAATGTTATTTCCCAACATCATAAATATGGAAGTAATTACTACCACAACCATGACAACTGGCTAAAAAGGACAATTTCGACATGAGTTACTCCCATCAACTTGCCGATCAAATAAGCGTACCCATTGTTTTAATCCCACATCCCACTTGGTTGCAAAATTGCACGCTTTTCTACTGCCAGTTAATGTTAAAGTACCACTATGTGTTTCTATAATAATGAATAATAAATTTAGTTCATGTAGTTACCTCAATTGCCCAAAATTTCAAATCTTAAGCAGGAACTCTTAATAAATTTAGCGTTAAACACATTTGTCAGTTATCATGCTATTATGAAATCCCAATACCAAATCCTATCCATATGTGAAATAGATGGTCTTGTACCAGTCGATTACTAAATATTAATAGATAAACCCAAGTACGACTTGGTCTGCACCGTATCAGGTGAAATTGTTCTCTGCAAACAGGAAAAACACACTTGAGATCTAAATTACTCAGGTAGCTTAATTTTAACAACAGCAAACTAGATGACAGTTTGCCTTAGTTGAAACAGGATGGATTTCATACAATGAGCATTTTATTGAGAAGAAAATTCTTGGCTATGATTGTAGCTGGGAGCTTTTCCCTTTTCCAAAGTTTCTTGGATTCGCCCCAATACACTTCCTGCAATCTTTCAAGACATTTCTGATTCACAAATACATGTAGGTCGCAAATGTCAACTACCTACTAATGTAGGTTGATTAGTATGATCTCGAAAATATACCATTTTAAACCCTTTCCTCTGATAAAAACACAGAATGAAGTGTTGAATTTGGTATTTATATAAAGTCCAGCAATTTCATGACGTAGCGATAAGTTACGTCTCCCTACTAATTGGTATGACATAATCTTCCATCGGAGTTATCAAACTTTGCTAACCATCTCTTGCGTCAGGTAGAAACAAGTCACTCAGCAAACCAACTTATCGCGGTCCAGGAGTCCTTGGAATGAAACGCCCCAAATGCGCAGTCTTACGTTGGACGTGACATTATGAAATCTTTAATTGAAGTGATGTGTGCTTGGAACGTCTCCACAAGCTGTATCATTAGGAAGGAAAATGTTTTGCCAATTTTGATGTTTTCCCTTTGAATGGGGTCAAAAAGGCGTTACACCTGTGCGAAACCTATTATTTAATCTGCGAAACACTTATCACTCCATAGTAGTTTGCAATATTTCAAACGCTTACTTCATATGTGGCAAAAACATATTGAAAGACATTATCCTGCCTTTTCTTGTTACGTTTCCTCTTTGAAAGGTTAGCAGAGTAAGGGGGGAAATTAACCTAATTAGGAAGGTTAATACATAGCTTCTAATTAGGTATACAGATAAAGACTCCGGTAATAGGTGCTGTCATCCCCGTGTCTGGCTTGGGCCATCGTAGCGGAAAATGCAGCATGGTAAACCAGTTCATTTCACCTGCTTCACATGAGTACAATTGCAGGCATGCAGAGTCTAGTGTAATGAAATACCTGGTCGTTTGCTTTCCCGCCAGGTGGTAAAGGGCACATCCCTTCAGATTTGTTCTGTTTGTTGTCGCTCTTATTCAACTCAAGACGATATAATACAACTATATACATATATCCATGTTTACACAAAGGTTCATATGTTTCTCAATAGCTTCCCTCATATCTTCGTATATCGGATTCCATTACGATTGTCGGATATGTTGTTCGTGTGAACAGGATCTACTATGTCGAATTTTCCCCACGATTCCCGATCACTAGAATCACAAGCATAGCACTTAAATTGAAGTAGTCTCTTGTATTGCCTTATTGGGTTCTTGATATCAAAATGGACGAATGTTTACTGTATGGACAAAAGACAAACATAGGCAAACAAAACATACAACAAAACAACGGCAATGTTTATCAATTGATACAAACAAAAAGACTGCAACAGAAAACAAAACAAAAAACAAATCAAACAAACAAGAATTTGAAGAGAGGTCGTTTTACAGTGAATAGAGTATGAGGCATGCCCTTCTACGCTATTGTTTCGTAATCTCTATCAGGGGAGGAGGGTAAACGCAAGCGTAAATTCATAATAAATTATTCAAATCATGTCTGTTGCCCCAAATAAAACTTGCACATTTTCTTGGAAATTAAATGAAAGGTCACCTCAAATTCTTTTCTATAGAAGCTTAAGATTTATTTATTTGTGAAGGAGGCCTCGAGGGCAGGTATTTTGTGTTTTACGTCGCGAACAAATTACTCAATCTGAATCGAGGAGGTGAAATGTCTGGAATCTTTTCAACTGCGTGGCAATTATGTTAATAATTTATAAACAATTTTACACCGGATTTTGTCTTTCGAAACTCTTTGATAGGACAGTGATGAGGCTACGAAATGTGTTATATAGTTGGTTATTTGGTCTACGCCCCCATTCTAGAAGGCAATTATTATAGTTTTATATACAACTGAAATGTTAGTATAAAGTAAGTGTTTTTACATATTGAAGGATTGTAAAAAATACATTAAGAAGTTCAATATGTTCAGTTCAATACTGAAAATAGAGTTGAAATAGAGTTGGTTTAAGGGGGTTCACTAAAACATTATTTTGACACCATTTGAAACGCATGCAGAATTATTTTAATCCCAAAGGAATCTGTTGTAACCTATATAAATTTGCTAGTGGAACGTCCGATATTAATAAAAAGCCACGGTGTATTTTTTATTGAAACAAAAAGAACCAACATCTCCCGTTTGATGTAATAATAGCTCATAAAATGGTCCCAGATAACTTCAAAGTTCCATATGTTCTCTGAATATGGGCCTTTGTTGGTTTTGTTCTGGTTCGAGACCAAGAAATCGTTAAGCATAGAATATTCTACTACAGCAGAAATGATCTATATCGGTACATAAATGTAAGCGCAATAGCTGTTTTTACCAAGCTGATGCAATGTGATTGTAATTTAGAGTTGTTTATTTTTCCCTATTACATTCTCCACAATGCCCTGCGTACTTCCGCGGTGAAAATGAGTAGTGATGTCATAACTTTTCGAACCCGCGATACGCATGCTTACCCAGGTTGGTGTGACGACATTGGTTCACTTGTACTGCATTGTGAATGGGAAAAGGGTGAATCCTTACCTGCAGGAAATCCAATCGTGTCTGCAAGAAATTCAATCTATTGTATTTTATGTCCGTAAACTGACAGAAATTACAGCTCAGTGACCAATGGGACACCTAGATACGAACACTAGCACATGACACCAAAGCGGACAATCGGAACAACTGCAATTTTGAAAATATCTCAAGGATATAAAGCGAACCATAAACAGCATATAGATTGGACAAGAATAATTATAAAAATGCACTTTAAATATTAGCCAGTTGATGTTTAAAAGGATTTTTAAAATAACTGACTGAATTTAAATGCATCATGCTGCCGATTCTATGACCCAATAAACTGTGACACGGATATGATTCAGAGTTGAGAAATTGAGTGACAGCATCAACGGTTTAGAAAAATATGCACGTCTTTTTGCAATGCACCTAAACATTTTAATATCTCGCCCCTCGATTCTCGCTTTTTTTTGTAAAATTAGATGGCTTTGTTTCATGTTTCAGAGGTGTCGTTCTGTCGAAATCAGAAATTTACTAAGATTTTATCTGATACACCTCGGGAAATTAATGAGGACTAGGCCTAAATTATGTCTGATCCCAATTCTCTCAGCTTTTCCTCTCAACGTGTCCATGACGATCTTCGGGTGCATGTCCTTGACTTCATCGTAATTCAACAAATTACTGTATAGCTTCCATATAGTTTTGCTAACACCGTGGTTGATTAACTTATTACTATACATATATCATTGTGCATTAAATAAATGCTCGTAAAAGTACAAACTTTCTATTTTCTATTTATTCATATTTTTTGTCTTGCTCGATTTAAAAAAAAATATTACTTAAAATAATAAAACGATATCACAAATAAAACCAAACAAGTAAAAAAAACAAACGCTGTATACTCCCGATTCCAGAAAACAAAGCAACAATAAAATTTGACAATAAAAGTAATAAAGTAGTGACTCTTTTTGCGATAAAATACAGATATTTGCGTAAAGTTCACTTTCTAAGATACCCCAAAACATGAACGTTTTACTGCTATTTTGCAAAGGAGGTATACGAATCTACCAACTGCACAAAGGTCTGAATTGCAATGTTGGTAGCCATTTTGGTGATACAATTTTGTTTTAGTTTACATAGCTTAAATTAAAATAAACCCGTAGAGGCATTACATTCCAAGGCATATTATCTTGGTTTAAAACACCCGTAATTATACAAAGAAGTGATCAAGTTAGTCCAATCATTAATCAAGTGGCTGGAACTCAAATTAATGTTGTATGTGGGAAAATATGGAAAAGAAAAGAGGAAAACGAAAAAGGAATGGTTTTGAGGTATTATGTGCCTTGTTTTACATTGCATTATCTTAATACGTTAGCTGTTAATTAATCATCATGTCAGTTGATGTTATACATATAGGCGTACCTAACTGGGAATCGAACCCGGGACCCTCTGCTTATGAAACCAAATACTTAGCCACAATATTATGTTACCTTAGGGGCATTTAATTTATATACGTTATTTTTCTGTCAAATTAAATATATTGCGAATCAATATGAACAAATATCATACAAAACATTACAAGACTACTACAAGAGTTTTGTAAACTGTTAAAGATTTGAAGTGAAAATAAGATACTAAATTACTGCTTGTTTATGTATACTTTTTGGATTTACACATTGTTTTCATATAACTTTGAATTATTAACCTAACTGATTTGAGTCCGGTTTACTTAAAAGTATTGAAGATTTACAACTTTAACAACCAATTAACTAACAGCAACAAGTGTAAAATGAGTAATTGTTATTAATATTTGTGTTGTCATTAATCATTATTCTAACCCTGACTTTTATTGCCCTTACCCTAAACTGGAGTCTATAGCTTGGAATCACGGCTAGTTATTGATACCCAAATGACACCACCACGCGTGTACTCACCAGCAGCAATTTGAACACATACGATTAGCTGTTAATTTACACTGCTGAAAGACTACAAACGGACCACTTGCAGATGTAATTGGGTCTTAATGGACGAATGTCAAAACTCATTATAATATAATTGCACAAATAAAGAGTAATAACTCGAAAAGGGATAGATCGACTAAATGGTCCCACAACCACTTGTAGTTTGTGACGTGACGTTACTCGATAAGTATGGACGCACCAGTTTCCAGATTCATATGGAGGAAATGCCCATAGTGAATGCACCAACGCAAGCAATACAGCACTCATGCGTCTCAAAATTCAAAATGGAGGTATTTTTCATCAGCCAGACGACAACATTTCGATCAAAAATTCCACCTTTTAACAACCGCCCCGCATTTCGGCATGGAGCGCTCACTTACTTATTGTTCCGTTGATATTCCTCTATATTTCTGTACAGTCATTTCATGTGAAATATTACCTTCGCGTAATTTCAAGCACTTGTTCATCTTCAGTTTCGTAATTTCAACGTTGGAACTCGTTGATACGCATCGTGTGCGTCGGGTTATGTCATCAATGCATTTTAACAAGGAATTCTGGGAAACGTCAAGTCCTCAATTCAGTTTGGTAGCAACCAGCTCCGACTTGTAGATAAAGTAAGATGTATATTTTTAACAAACATGTTTTCCAGCCGATCTCTCACTAAACGTAATCGATTACAGCGTTTTCCCTCTTCCAAGGTGGCTTAGATTATTACCGCAGTCACCGTATGTCCTGACGAAAGGCAAATTTTGCCGACAGAATTCTGTTAATGGGGGGGGGGGGCAAAACCAGGAACGGCCTTGTGAATCACCACCAAGGGACCACAATGTAGACCTGTATTTAGAGTGATCTGTTTAATATAGGAAGAAATGTTGAAATATATTTTTTTTAAAATTTAAGAAAATGAGTCTAATTCGAACCATTTTCCATTTTACCAAATATGACCTCGTGATCTGAAAATGGGGTTTTGTACTTGTTATATTATAGCATGTTATAGTGGAAGTGTATTAAAATGATTCGGCCACATACACTTGATTCAAATCAGTGGCTTCGTTGCATGGTTATGTTTTGGTTAAGTTATGATGCTAACGAGAAGGAAATCCGCCAACGATTAAACATCCTTGTGAATTCTGTTCAATCATGACGTCAAGCAAGATGTTAAGGTTGTGTACCAGAATAAAACTGTCAATCAATATCTATGACCAATGATGTCATTTTCTATAATTAGAATCTAAATGAAAACATTGTCCTTTCTATAAACGTAACAGCTGGTCTGTTTATCATAGAAGCGTGAAGTAATTCACACAGTTTATATTCATAACCCTGTCGTAGAGATGAAGTCTCTTGAAAATTCAAGTCAAGTGAAAATTAAAAGGGCCAATGTTTTGAGAGAATGTTGCGGGAATTAATGGATACGAAATTCATTAAAGTTGAATTGTGTGAAGCACAATAGCCTCATCTCCGGATGTACCTTTTTTGCATAATCTTACACATACACTCAAAACGTCCTATTCAAAACAAATAGGAATCTACACATAGCATGTAATAGCATCTATCAAACACGCAAAGTCATTTACCCTTAAGTGTAACTCGGGGGGAGGGGATATGTGGACCAATCATTTTGTTTTCGCTTGTCGTGTTTCCGCTAAATTATTTTGCCCAATATTTTATGCAATTGCCTAAATATCGGTTGTGCATAGTTTGGTGGAAAATATTCAAACTGGCATGATGTTTTAAATGCTAAGTAGCATGACTAGCATTTTGGCGGTGCTATTTATATTTGTTTCGCCCCTTAAATCGTAACTTTTTTAGTTTTCAGGAAAGTGTTTTGTTTTTTTTTCAATTTTTTGACGGGAAAATTTGTGACAATAAACATCAATGTTTTGGCCGATTTTGCTTTTTTTGTTATGGTCGTGTTGGATGGGTACTCATCAATGACCGGATATGAGTAAAATATTCCACACAATTTGGTTTTCAGATGGTGTGTCCACATGAGCCCCCACCTTATACACAAACGGAAGTGTAGAAGATCCGATACACTTAATTACTGTGTGTATTTGACTATATTTTCTAATATATTCTAATTTCCCTTCTAATCATATTGAATAGGCGGTTTTTAGAGTGTAGATTCTATTTCCTTTCCTCTGCGAGAAATTCGGAATTGGTAAATTTCTGTTCAATACGTACCAAAATACAACACTAGCGTTCTGTATAGAACGTCGTCATACAAAGTCACATTTGTTCATACAACACCAAAACTGATCATCAAGAATCAACTCAGATTTAAGGAATTGGCTTTTTCCAACACCAACAGAACCGTAAACCAAAAGAAATGGTGTTAGAATCGCGAAATGCACCTTTAAATGAAGTGTACGTAAAACTAACATCAAACACGAATTGAGCGTAGGGTAATTACTTTGTACAGGTGGCAGTTTTGTTTCCTCCCCATTCCCCCATGTTAACACTGTTAAAGCGCTTTCTAAATTTACATCAGTCTGAAGAGACAATTTCCCGCCAAAAGAGCACAAAGCTTGCAGCTATTGCTTGTGTACTTGGCTTAGGGGTATCTCTACATTGTCCAAATCGGAATTGAAATTAAGTGACATTAATTTATATATTACACAAGGAGGTGCGGGCTGTGTTAAATTATGATTGGATAGATGATAGTTTTTGGGGGTGTTTTGGCACAAGTTCTTTTATGTGTCACCTGAGTAAATGTCAGATAGCGAGTATCGACTGTATTAAAATATTCATGTTCAATGTTGGCTTTTTCAATAGATATTTCGAACAGCATCGCGTTATTTATAGTGGCTGTTGTTGGCGGTTCCTTCCAAATGTGTTCTAAGATTTGGGTCTTCTGGCAATTTGGATTGTTGGTTTTGGTTTTTACAAAAACGTAACTTGATGCCCTCGATTCATACACCCCACGGGGCCTATTCAGGTGGAGTAAATGTGTACGGATGTTCCAAAGTGTTGTCTATTCCGGGTCCTTGCTATGATGGTCCCTTTGCCCGTAAAAGGGACATATATAAGCCTACTGCAAAATAAGAAGCATTCTGACCAACCTTTTTGTTCTTTTTTCAACTAAGGCCCAAATTCAGAGTCCACAATATTTTCAGCACCTGGTCCAAAACAATATTTTAGGAAATATTGATCATGTAGACGGACGAGTATAAATAGAACATAGTACTCGCGAAATGTAAACGATTGAAAATTCCCTCTCCGCAAAAGAGTAAAATCTTGTAAACCACCACAATGTGAAAAATCTTGTAAACACCACCTCCAAAAGAGTGGTGTGAACTTACCTCTGAATTTCCAAGCAGAAAGAGTAAAATCACTTCCAAAAAGAGTGGATTTCCACTCGTTTGAGGAGTAAACGAAGGACAAACACTTTTGAGGAGTTAAACGCAGGACAACATAGACGAAATGAGTGGAATCCACTCTTTTTGGAGTGATTTTCACTCTTTTTTGGAGTGGACATATCGCTCTTTGTCCACGTCATTTTTGAGTGGTTTACAAGCGTGTTTCCTCGTTTTGGGGAGTGATATAACACTCCTCCGTGTTTATGAAATCTATTCATGTTGGCTTGTATCTATTTTTCCCCTACGTTATTTTATAAAAATTCCCTTGGGCTCTTATAACTCAGCAGTCATTTGTTTTTGAGCCAGGGAACCCCGGCACATTAAAAACGACAATAATACTTTGTAACAAAGATAGAATCAACAAAGGACGCTCTTTGTAATGACTTTAAAAGTAGTGTGCAAACGAAATTGGCTTTAACTTCTACTTTCCCGTGATTTGTTGCTATTGGTTGCCCGAGGCCAAGGCACAAAATAATTTCTCCAGACTAGAGGTAGATGCATGTTCTTCCTTTGAGAGTTAGAGTTTCTTATGCTAACACCTGATTTTTGGTTTTAAAATTGTTTTGGCAGGTTGTAATACTGAACTGTCAGGCTTTTTCGTGTGATTTTTAAAGCTTTTAATGATGAAAAATTGCATGAAATTCCCTGGGTGAAAAGGCGCCAACGCCACTGTACACTGCAATATAAAATAGTGGTTATTATTTTTACACCCTTAACACTTCTTTTGTTGGGGTTTTTTTTAATATTGTTTTTGGATGTGTTTAAAAACATATACTAGTCTAGGGACATTATAACTAAAAACATCTCTTCCCCGTTCTATTTATTTTTAGAGGTAATAGACTTTAAAGGCCTTGGTCCGTGAAAGAATCTGAAGTTTTTGGAATTAAACCGTTGGGCCCTTTTCATTGGAATAATCTGCCATTGACAATTTTTTTTTAAATGGTTTCAATCCTCGGCTATGTGGAGACTAGGAGTTTGTTGCCATTAAAAACATATTGTGCCCATTGTACAAAGTTACTGCACATAATCGGCTTACGGAAATGAAATTCAGTTCTTTTAATGCCTACATGATAAAGGACTAATGCATTGTTGGTCGGAATGTAAGGAACCCATTTAATCCGCGTTGCGCTAATCTCTTGTACAATGGCAAAAAAAAGCGTTAGTTGCGTCATGTGTGTACCATATAAGAATGCGTGCTGTGATAAGGAATACATAATTTATATGTGTCAAAGATAAGTTGTGTTTAAAGAACACGTATAAATTACATTAATTGATTTTTTTTAATTCTAATACTTAAATTGAAGCATGTGGTTGACTTTTTTAAGTAGGACTGTAGGGATAAAAAAAAATGCAATCTGCATACATGTATTGATATTATTATGTAAATTAATATGAGTACCATGAACTTTTTTTACCAGTGGGCATTAAAATTTATCCTATTATCTCTTCACGGTAAATGAACGAACCTAAAAAACTTTTAATGAGGTCTAACTAATTTTGAATATAGTATTAATGAGGTGTTCAAGAAGAGCATTGCTCGAAATTAAAGCATCTAGCACATTTTTTTGAAGAGCGCCCCCAGTTTTTCAAAAATTTGGAGATTTAACCGATTGCATGGTAAGGTAGTAAACTATACTGTGAATGGTTAAGCTCGAAAGGTTCTATGTGTCACAAAGAAGGAATTTTGTACTCGAATAATTATTTCGGGGAAATAGCGCCATGTACGTGTCTACGCTCATCCATTAGTTGTTTTAATAGTTCAGGCAAGCCAGTGAGGTTATTTGCTGCGAGGTGGCACTATTTCATCATGGACGGAAAAACGTAGCACTTCCAGCTCGGCCGTCAAGTCAATCTGGGATCCCAATTATAATACAAAATCGCTTATTTTGTGATAAATACGTATTTTGAGCATTATCGTTCGCAGGTATAGTTCCTAGGACAATTACCAACGTAACTGTGCAAAATATAAAATGTTGAAAATTGGGGCGCTCTTCAAAAATGTGCTAATATTTTTTTATGCATTTAGTCTGCAGGTCGGTTTTCAGTGTAGGTGGATTGTTGCCGAATATATAAATACCAATGCATTATTATTTAATTATTATCTCATCATCATTGAGAGTAGTCCTTTTGTGATTAATGAGGTTTTCATCGCCAGTACTTATTCTATCAAAGTCATGAACATTAAGCCTCAACATATTTTCTTTATTTAAGCCCTTTGACCGGCTTCAGTCCCCAAAGTAACTAAAACACAAACTTTCTTAATTAAACCAGGGGTCACTGCGTCCCGATTCGTATCATCGGAGTAAATCTATCGGTAATAAATCTCTTCTCTTATATGAACTTTCTTCTGATTATTCGTGTGTGGGATTTGTCCAAAATAGGACATTTTTGGACTTTAATTATGACTGACACATGCCCTTGGTACTTAATAAGAAAAGATCCCTTAAGTCGGCCTTAACGGTGTATGACGGAGTGGGCTTGCTCCGGCCAATCGTTTCCTTCCTTTATCTATTGCTTGCGGAAAGAACGTCCCTTAGGCTTAGTGTAGGTAATAGCCAGAAGTGTCGGCGATTTTTCTGCATGAAGAGAAACTTTGCTCAGTCATACCAAGCCAAGTCACATTCTGGAAGGATTATGCAAATTGATAATCACATTTAACTAAATTAAAGAACTTATTTGTGGGGCATAATGTTCCAACCTAGCGGACGAGCCACAACAACCAGGGAGATCAGACGGCTGGGAGACCACCAAACCTGAGAAAATATAAATAACAAGTTAAATGCTCAGATGAACTGATTTATGTAAACGAATGAAAAGATAAATTCAAAATCTTGTGAGATTAAGGTACTGGACTTTTACCACAAACTCGTACCGCGAACCGCTACAACCATACCAAACTATATTCATTCGTCAAAGCACGGCCACGTTACCCAAGAACGACCCTTGGATGACCTTTGACCCCAAAATGCCCACTCGAAAACGTGACACAAACCTCGTACGGCGAAGCTCTACCACCATCAAACATTCATATTCTTTCGTCAAAGCACGGCCCAAGTTACCCAAAACGACCCTTGGATGACCTTTGACCCCAAAATGACCCCTCGAAAATGTTACCATAAAGTTTCGTAAGGCGAAGCTCTACTACCATACCCAAACTCATTATCTCTAACGTCAAAGCACGGCCAAAAAAAAAAAAAAAAGGGGTGTACCGATTTTGTTTGAAAGACTCCTGGATGACATTTACCCCAAAATGACCCCTCGAAAAACGGACCACAAAAAGTTGGTACGGCGAAACTATACCACCAAACCAAACTACATCCTACGGGAAGCACGGACAAGTTACCCAATACGGACCCCTGGATGACCTAGACCCCCAAAATGACCCCTCGAAAACGTGACATCAACCTCGTACGTCGAGATTTACCCCATACAAAAATCCATATCCGTATGTTAAGGACGGCGAAACGCAAGCCGGACAACAAAACCACAAAATTGATTTATTTGGTAATATAGATCCGTATCTTTAAAACACGTTTTTTCCTTTTCTGTCAATTCTTCAGTGGAGAAAAGTAACTTAAAAAGATTCTAACGACATATCCTTCACCTTCGTTATTGCCGTAAATTTCATTAATTGAATCTTTCGGAGAATCACTGATAGCTAGTGTTTTTAAGGTTACCATCCTGAGAGAATACAAATATAAATATTGTAGCTCTTTCACTTTAATATGTTAAAGTTAGTTTCCCAATTAAAACTGGCCTAAATTAGTAAGCGGGAGAAAGGACAATTCATAACCTGTGGGGTTCGATTCCGTGATTGAACTTAACAAACCAGCCGCAGTATTCATGTACTTATTCACATAAAGCATGACTTGGTATTACCAAAGTCTGGTAAGAAGTATTTCTAGAATGTTTTGTTATCTCTTATAATGGTGGTGTGCACTTGCCGATTATATTTCATGCAGGCAAGCAACGAAAACCAAGCACATTGCGATATGTATTAGAAACATCTACATTGATATTTAGCAAAATTGATTCCAATAAACCAAGATCAGAACTTTCAAGACCAAAAATCGCCCCGTCAAGACCAAGACGGCTGAAACGGACCACCAAAAACAGGTTTGAGACCAGGGGAGGGCGGCCAAGAAATCCCCTTTCAGACAGGCGCCATTGTGGTTAAACACGTAAAGCGAAATCTTGAGAAAAATTCTGAATTTTTCTATGTTGTCAAGAAATATTTTCTTATTCCAAAAACCGTTGGAGCTTAAGAATCAACACTTCCACTGGAGGGTTATTTCTGATTTGTTTTTATTAATATCGAAACGGAAGCGAGGTCGTGTGTAAGTCATGGGAACACCATGACCGACCCACAACAAAGCACCAAATTGGTTTGTGGTTTGTCCCGTATGCTTAATTCTAATTTCTTTTGACATTTTGGTGGTAGCTATAATGATAGGCTGGGCCGCCCCCCCGCCTTGCTTGAGACAGAGACTGGGTGACTTATATATATCACTTATACGAAAATAGAGTAAATATTATTTTATATCATGTACTAAGAGTTGTTCATTTGATTGAATGTACGCATTAAGATAGTAGAAATAAAAGCAGAAGGGCGTATCGAGCGCTCCCAAAGAACAACGTTTGGAAAATTATACTTAAAATTTGCTTCCTGTTCTTGGATAGGGGTGGGAGTTCCCGTTTTTCCCGACAAACCACCAAACGGCTCCAGCTAATTGCAAGAACTCCTTTCCGTCGCAGACTTATCCTGTATCAAGTTCGTGGGTTAGGGGTTGGTGAAAACGCGAAAATGTTTTTTTTTTTTAAATCTTAAATTCAAATAAAAAAACCAAAATGAAACTTTCTATGTAAGTCAGAACACCTAATTCCTTTTTATATTTAGCCAAAATTCAGGGCAACAATACCATTTTTAAACCATTTTTGGCTACAAATGCAAAACCGGGCAATTTAAGTAAAATCATGGAAAATTGATGTTTGCATGAGATTATGAATCATTGTGACGTCAAACAGAGACATTTCAGTACTCTTTGGCTATCAATGAAATTTGATGAACATTATGTTTTAAAACGACATAACAGGCATCGAATGTTTCCTTGGCTAAATTATAGCGGCTGGAAACAACCTTCCTTCGTTAGACAGGTTAAGAAAATGGTTTCGTGAGGACACGCCGGTTTATTCATTGTTCGTGATATTTGTCATGAAATAAATTAAATAACAAGATTTTCCAGCGAGATGGGGAAGTCTTATTCATTATAACGCCGTGGTTCTATAGAGTAGGCCTAATATTTGGATTGCTTTTAGGTAAGAGCCTGTACATTGGATATATAAACTCGAACAAATGGGTTAGCTTTGGGGATATTAGAGCTATTTATACTTACATTTCTCGACACTTAACTTTTAAATAGATGTCGACACAAATTGAAAATAGCCGGTGTAAAAGGTTATCTGTATGAAACTTAAGTGCGTTTGAGGGTGTTTATTCAATATGCTCTTGGAAATGCCCAAAGAATTAAAAGATTGAATTAACATCCTGAATGCAAAGTGAAAGCGCTATTTCTGTATTGAACTAAACGTGAGATCTGGTTGTAAAAATGGTGGTAAATCGAAATCAAGCCCATTGAATGAAATAAGAAAAACCGTTCATTTGGCGTGAAGAGTATTTTTTTTGTTTTTTTTTTTTTGTTTTTTTTTTTGTTTTTTTGTGTTTTTTGGTTTTTTTTGTTTTTTTTTTTTTTTTTTTTATGTTGTTAATTTTTTGTTTTTTTTTTTGGGTTTTTTGTTGTTTTCTTAGTGGACACAACTAAAAGAGATTTTCTCTGACAAATGACTTCTGAATGTCTCTGAAATACACTCTTGGCCTAAAGACTGCTGTTAAGACCTAGGAACCGGTAAATTTACTCTGCGTGCATGTGTTTATGAAAGTAGCGGTGTTAGTGTTAAAACAAAATATTTACTCAATAGTCTCTGAGCTAATATTACCTAAGACCTAAAATCTGTGGGTGGCGGGGACACAACACCCGTGAACCCCGGAGATACGGCAGTATGGGACAGACCACGGACCAGGTAGCTCATTAAAAAGAATCCCCTGCAATTACAATAACAGGTCTTTGATATTATAGTTTCTGACTGACTGCCTCGCTCACGAATGTATTCATCACAGTCTCCGTCCGAAGCTTCTGAATAGCTCATAATCCAGGAGATCGAACTTGTCTACGGCATGAATCCCTACAGATAGTCAGCAAGTGACCATCTGAAACCTCTAGCGTAATTGGTTTGGAATTGTTACCTGTTTCGTCTATAATTTGAAATAGAATACGTTAGGATTTGCATATGTTATACAAATAGTGAGATCTGTGTTTCTAATCAATTACGAAACTACTTGAATCTACAATTTCTGTGGTCTTAAAGTTTATTCTCAAATCAAAGTTCAGAACATAGTATAACTACATACATAAAATCATGAAAACGAATTCAGGATTGTGTTCGAAAGAAGAATTGTGACATTGATAAAAAAAATCATTTTCAAAATGGAAGACGAAAAAAACAAACAATTGAAAACTTTATTTTTAACATCCAGAATTGTGCGTATTTTGTCCATTTTCATACGCATATACCATACGTGTTTGTCGTTGAAATGTTTTGTAAAAATAATTTCATCATTCCAAAGTCACACACTGAATTAAAATTGTTGTTTTGCCTTAAATGTTTTTTTTTTTTAACTTTTGGATGTTGTTGATGTACAATGTTTGCTGAAAGTCTAAACGCAGGTATTTACTTATTATTACAACTTATCATGCAAGCTAATATTATACAAAGGTTGGGCAATATATCTGGACATTTTAGGATCATATCTGTGATGATAAAATGATATTAAAAAATCTGGTGCGATAGACCCCTGAAAAATGAATGCTGAAAAGCTATGAAGATTTATTAGTATTGAGTAGTTTAAAGTAAAAGAAGATAACCAAATGATAATCCACTTTCTAAAAAGCCTGAAGCTTGTTTCCCAACTCCCTGAATAATGGTTATAGGCTCTTTGAACTTTCTATTGATATTGTGTGTAGTTCTTCTAATATATAAAGTCATTTTATCCACAAGAAAGCCAACAAAATCGATATAATTGTGGTGTTTGTCATATATGTTCTTTCCAGGTTTTTATTTTTTGATCTACATGGCTCAAATATGAAATATGATTACAATTTTTACAACAACCAGAACCCTCTATTTAAGTTAATTTAAATTAAAAATATTTAGACTATATTAGACTATTATTTTATACTATAAAAAACTATAATAAAAATGTTGAAAGAAATTAAAAAGAAAAAAAAGAAAATAAAAGAAAATAAGAATGATTTAAAACTTTTATGAGTTTGACAACCATCAGTAAGAAATATGGGCGTTCTTCGTGTTATGACCCAGACTAAAAAAACTAAAAATGTAAGGATTATTATCTATGATATGCGTACGAAAATAATATAATTTATGGTGTGTTCAACCTTTCTGCAGTATATATCTTAAAATGCATTATATTAAAACACTATTCTTTAGATAGTAACATTAGAGTATACACACCAGCTATTACTTCCATTTCATCTAAGTAGTACATGGCACAGTGTTCTAACTCAGGTGCAATTCTAGCAAATGTACACTGCATACTTTTTCAGATGCAGCCGCAGTTCATAACGGTTGTAACAGTGTGTTAAATCGTTAAAGGTGCATTTCGTGATTTCAGCACGTTCTGTTTTATTCATTGATCACTAGATATCCTTGAGAAAAGCTTATTCTCAAAATTTGAGCTGACCCCGATCTTGCGGTTTTGTGTTATGAGCAATTGCTCATTTCCCACGGTCCCATAGGCTACTGTGCTGTATTTTCTGTCCGTTACGGACAGAAAATTCAAAATTGCGAATTTCTTATAGATGCGACCGAATTTGCGCGTGAGATTGGGCACACGTGGATTACTAAGGCTAACGGTTCAGATGATATAAAAATCTCAACTTTTTTAGGTAAGTCAGGGGGACGAGGCTGTGGATCACGAAATGCCCCTTTAACATTTCCCCATAGACCCACTCTAAAATCTTTTTCAGAACATTAAGGTAGAAAAGTAATAGTTCTAAATTGATCTCTTTACTAATAGAGATCAACATTGAACAAGAAAGTAATCAAGAAAGTAGTTTACAAAATGCTGTTTAATTGATCAGTTTGACACAATGTTACATTTTAGGTACCTTTACTGTGAAAACACCCATTAGCTGTCCGCGTCTGTATATAATAAACTCTAATCAACAGCTGAATGGCTTATTAGATAATTGCCCATTACTTTGTCGTCACCTTTGTAATCAACTTTGCTTTGTACAAAACGGTCACAATTGCCAATGTCCGGTCAATTCAGCTCAAATGATCTTCTCTAACACTACTGACTTATTATTTATTTTAATTCAATTTGGAAGAACTCAGACTACGACCATTTTGGGGGCATGATCAAGTTCAAAATCTGCACGGATTAAGGTTTAGCTTAGGAAGGGATGCATGGATGGGATGTCGTGTCGTTTGAACTGGAGACAGCGAAATTAGCACCCAGGAAGAAATAGTTGGAACAAATCAGTGGAAAAGTGGCAAGGCTTCTAAGGATATTGCTCTGACTAACATTGTCTATGTCATGAAAGTGTTCTAACTGTAGGTGATAATGCTGAAATTGGTGAAGGGCACGGTTTTACTGCCAGTGAACTAAATTTCCGTCTGTTCTCGTGCAATGAAATTTCAATATGGAAATATGGTACTTTGTTATCATTTGAGCAATAAGAATAAAAACAAAATTACGACCAAAATTGGCTCATGAGTCACCCGCTAACTTCCAGATTATCTCAGCCTTCTGTAAATTAACTGCAAAATGTTTCGCATTTGGTGTGAGTTCTTTAACACTTGAACTAATAAACTAGACCTTATTCAACCGCGTGTAATGGAAGGAAGACCGCGTTCAACGCAGTAAAATCGTGATGTGAAGTTTAAGGGACATGACTTTTAATACTGTCGCCTGTATAAAATAATCATAAACTATTCAACATTTTGTTTATTTTACAATAGGCTGAAAATAATCCCATCATTATTATTCAATCATCAACCAAACACACACCTTTTAATCTTTTATGATTGTTCAACCTGGGACTGAGCTAAGCAGCCAGATACCAACAGGTGTTTAGACACCATACCAAAGCGTTATTTGGGCAGTTAGACATATGTCATTCTCTCTGATCTACCGGTAATTTTGTTCACTGATACGAAATGGATGGCCATTTATCATACTTACAATGATCATTGAGAAAGGGGTCAAATAGTGCACATAAAATTTGCGGTCCAAAATAATCTGGGAACGTCACTTGGTATCATTGATCTAAAACACTGAACGATTTGCCCTTCGTAGAGGGGGTTTATGATTATCCTATGTGTTGGTAATTGTACCCTGGAAATTTTTTAAAATGCTGCAGATTTTACAACTAAAAATGGATTATTCATTAAACATAATGTATAATGTTTAATTAAAGTTATCAGACATTTTGTTTCAGATGGTTTGTACTTAGCTTAACTATTCACAGGTTATATAAAACTCACTATACACTGATGTCTGGAATATCTTGAAAATTAGTAATGGAGCTAACACTTAAGTTATTAGCAGTATTTGCTGTTTGATCCACTGCGCCATTGATGCTCTAGTTTACTTCCTGGTAGTATTTCTGTTATATTATGATTACATGTTCTATCTTATCTATCTTGCTAAACTGCAAGTACGGAATACCCAATCGTGATCTCGAAAACACAGCTTTTCATCTTATCATGTAGCCCAAAGGGATAGATCGTGACCAAACTTGTTCCCGGACTTTCCAAGATAGTGACATTTTGGAACATTGAACCGAAAGGCGTTGGTATTGTATGCATGCCTACCTTATCCGCATATTCGATCTTGTCTGCAAGAAATTCAGATAAGTTGGAATTTGTAAAATGGTAACCTATTAGGCAACCTCTAAAAATCACGGAAAATGGAATTATAAGCTGTTTTAAAGATAAGAAGAAGAATAAATAACGAATGACATTAAAACTTTGGGGGGGGGGAAATTGTTGTATGTTTATATCCATGCTTGAATAGGGATTGTTTTAAGAGCTGAAATCAGACGGAAGAAAATTCATTAACGCAAAATCATGCGGAACATTGATTCAGGCGTAGGAATTTATGCGTTACATGTTTAATGCGTTCTACTCAATGTTCGTAGTCCTTCAAGGTAAGTCTCACGAAAATTCATTATGATCAAGAAGACAGCTTCAGAAGAGTGTTGAATTCATTAAAATGCCTGGAAGAGTAAGATATTATTTAGAAAAAAACAAGTATTCATTATCGTGCGCATATAGTGTTGTGGCAGATTGGTCTAGCAGAATAGTTTGCTGTTGGTGCGGTGTGTGTGTGCGCGCGTGTGCGTGTGTGTGTGTGTGTGTATGTGTGTGTGGGAGGTGGGGGGGGGTGGGGCTCCACAAGGGTCTTTGTATCTTCCCAGCATATGTCGGTGTAGAGAAACGGAGAGGTCCCCACGACAAGAGTCCTAAACTACGCACGTTAAAATAATACGGAACACACGGAGGTATATAGGATTAGATGCTGCATCACATAATAGAGAACACGATAGGCAGGATTAGGTAGGCGTGCATTACAAATAGAGAACACAAAGGTAGGATTAGATGCGTGCATCACATGATAGAGAACACAATCGGCAGATGCATTCACCACATAATAGAGAACACAATAGGCAGGATTAGATGCGTGCATCCCACAATGATGGCGAACACAACAGGAAGGATTAGATGCGTGCATCATATGATGGCGAAACACAAAAGGCGGATTAGATGCGTGCATTCCATAATAGAGAAAACACACTAGGTAGGAGTATAGATGTGTGCATCACATAATAGAGACACACAATAAGTAGGATTAGATGCTTTCATACCATGATGGCGAAACACAATAGGCAGGATAGATGCGTGCTCACATGATGGCGGACACAAACAGGTGGATTAAAGCGTGCATACATATAGAGAACACAAGAGGTAGGTTAGATGCTTGCATCCCAGATGGAGGACACAAATAGGGGGGATAGATTAGATGCGTGCATTACATAATAGAGAACACAATAGGTAGGATTAGATGTGTGCATCACATACAATAGAGAACACAATGGTAGGATTAGATGCGTGCAGTAAATAATGAGAACCACAATAGGTAGGATGAGATAAGGGCATCATATAATCGAACACACTAGGTAGTATGAGATTGCGTGCATCACATAATAGGAACACAATAGGTAGTATAGATGCGTGGCATGTTACATAATAGAGAACACAATAGGGAGGATTAGATGCGTGCATTACATAATAGAGAACAAAATAGTAGGATTAGATCGGCATTACAATACTAGAGAACACAATAGGTAGAATTAGATGCGTGCATTACATAATAGAGAAAACGATAGGCAGGATTAGAGCGGCCATCACATAATGGAAAACCCAATAGGAAGGATTAGATGCGGCATTTACCATAATAGGAGCAACACAAAGGTAGGATTAGATGCGTGCATAACATAATATAGAGAACCAAAATAGGCGGGATAGTGCGTGCATCCACCATAATGGAAAACCAATAGGAAGGATTAGATGCGATGCATCACATAATGGAGAAACACAATAGACAGATGCCATGCGCGAGGCTGTATGCTTGTAATGGGGGAATTCTTTTGCTCATAGATCGATCGAACAAAGGAATTCCACGTTTCAGTACAAGTACATGCACCAATGGCTAACCCAAGCTTGGTGCAAACCTACCTCTGATTTGGAGGAATGTTGGCCGCTATTCAAATATGAGCATTACCCGACAAGGCCTACATAACATGTGAACATGCAATGATTACCTCAAATTTTGATTTCAAGCCAATGCATATAACCAAGTGATTCTTTCGCGGGGGTACCTTAGGGTAACATATAACAAAACGCATGTGAACAAGGGCTGCCATCTTTTTAGGCCAGTTTTTTTGGAACAAACAAAGGAGGGAAGACGGTTTTTTAAAAAACAATTTGATCGTTTCACGTGTGGGATTTTATTTTATAACAGTTGCAACAGTTTAGTGTACTTTACTTGAAGAGTTTAATCAATCAGGTGGACAATCGTCTTAGTCTGGGTCAGAAAAAAGGGGCGGATGCATACCTCCTCTTCTTGTCACCCATTAGTCAATGATGCACTTCTAAATATCGCTCCGCTGGCTTCTATCAAGGTGTTTCTGAAGGATAGTTTGAACCTTATGTTAGGATATTTAAAGGTGCTGTTCCGATTGATGTTTATCGTGTTCTTTACTTGCTATGATAGACTGGCATTGCACATACGTACGCCCCATCAAGTAACCGTGGGAAACAAACGTGCGGTTTTGATGGTAGAAGCATAATTGCAATGCAAAGCCCTATTCAATACTGTGCTAATATTGATGGTTACCATTAAAACGGTGGTTTTGTGTTTATATCTGGGAATGAAAGGGTTTGAGGGCTCAAATGCAGGACGACAATGAAAACAGTACGGCATTCATTGATATCAAATCGGTATACTTCGGGGTAAATAAGGCTGTCCCAAAGGGACGGTCGGAACAAGCCCACCTTTACTATTTGTAGGACAAAATCTAACAGATATCACATCATTAGCATTTCACTTCTTAACTAGACAGAGAGTGCTAGATAGCAACCAGCGATACCCATTTCTTGTGGTAATAATAATAAATTGTTTAAATCTAGCATCGTAGCCTGAAAGCTAAATTACCAAAAGAAATACCACAGACTAAGCAAACAGAAACCAAGCAACTTTGAGGCAGCAGCTAATACACCACCATGTTGCAACATCCAACACAAACTAACCAAACACACACACACACCACACACACCACAATGGGAACAAGGTGAGAGCTTCAGGTTAGTGTGCCCATATCCAATGGCAGAAGAGAGTGGTAATTCTAGAGTTTCATCAATATACTTACAAATTAATCCAGAATTGCGTACCTAGAATAAACCGCGCAAGTAGCCCCACGAGATAGAACCGGGGAACCGTGGGTACAAAGGCAAGCTCTCTAACCCATTAGACCAACGCCACTCTCATACCTTGGAATTGTTTGAACAACTGCAAAACAAGTCAAACTATTTAGCCAATCCTTTTCCAATCCTGGTAGATTCTGCTAATGGTTATAACACACAGGCCAGTGGCTTTCGAGATGACTTGTGTCATTTGGGAAGGACAATCCCCAAACAATCATGTAAACTAGCTTGTTTGGACTCAATATAGTACCTTTTGTTCATGCTGATTCCAAATATGGTATACGTAAAAGTTGCATAATTTTGTTTAATTTTGGAAAATTTAAAATTGAAACATCTCTGATTTCTGAGCGGCTGTATAATAATGCATACCCATTCAAAAGAAAAAAAAACAGAACATTGTTTAATGGATAGAAGTATGTCCATTCCAGGCTTTCCAACAAGCCTCAGTAAGACTCAAACATGTCTATGGAAATTAAGAGAAAACCACACAAAAGGAAATTACATATTAAGCTTAAGTGGTGGACATTAAGGAAAGTAAAATTGGACAAATAGCTTACATTTTGGGCAAATGGTCAGAATAAACAGGCTTCAAATATTGTTAAATTTTTCATTCCAGAATCAGAAAATAAATATTTGGAAATAAGAGCGTTTAATAATTCATTGATGTTATCATGACGTTAACCAGCATCACACGTGTCAATAGTGTCTATTTATGTAATCATGATATGATCAATGATCACTCTTTATGTCAAACCAACTCTTTCTCTTTCTGGCCTCTATAAACTTTTTCCCTAATTGTTGCTTTTTAGGTTGGATATACAACATAATTCGATATACAACATAAGGTTGGAATGTGAAACACTATACTGTAGATAATCTACTATACTGTAGATTATTATAATGCGGGAATCTGGTGATCGGAACCTATAAGATATTCACTAGATAGTGAATATCTTATAGGTTGAATATCTTACATTGTATTGTCATGTAAGATGTAGCCACTTGTTTATCGGCATATGTTAAAGAGATGTGTAAAGCTAGGGAATAGGTCTCAGCACAAAGTTAGGGGTGATCCCTATATTTTTTCTCACTTGTATAATACTTGACAAAGTAGTGTATGCTCCCTTTGCCTTGAGATTTATCCTAACGTTTGTTGTTTTCCTTGATTTCCCCTACTTTGTAACCAGTAACTGTATGTTGAAAAGTCTATTCAATTGCCTGACTTTTCGTACCCTGCTTGTGTGTACGTGTGTCTCTATGAAATCTTATTTTAGATCCATGATATAGTTGTGTCCACCAGGACAGTTGAAACGGACGTTATTTTGCCCTTATTATGTAAGAATGATGTTTTGCAATCGTGCCGGTGTGAAAGCAACTATAGTCCGGCGGGAGCCATAGTCCGGCGGGAGCCATAGACGATAACGGAATAAAACGTGAAACTAATGTTGCGTGAAGAGTCAACTGAATTGAGTGCCCTATTCCTTACCGTTGTAGCTGGACTGTGAGTACGCCGGACTATAATTACTTCCACAACTGCCTTATGCAATTTATAGCGTGAATGCCACGGGAAACTGTTGAGTAAACCCAACATTTACCCAAGTAAGATATTAGTAACCCCAAAATGGGTAAAATTACCGTCCGTATCCAATCCTTAAGTAGCTGGGGTTGGGTCAAATGTTATTCAACGTTTTAACAAAGAGATATGAGACATTTTCTTGATGCGTCTAGAGTTAAAGTTAGTAATTACGGTCAGGGGCGGCGCCAGGGGGGTAGCAGGGAGGGTCCGTACGGACACTTACTACAATACGTAAGTGAATGGAGAATCAAATCTTCAACACTGCTGTTTTCTTCCTTTTCTTTCAATATTTTCAGTTGCAAAAAATTACTTATGGGATTTCTACAGGTTTATCCTTCGCTTTTAAGCTTTTTCTGTAAATTTCAAATATTTTGACTCTTTCGAGTGAATCACTGATAGTGTCTTTAAGTCTTAAAAAATGTACCAGGCTAACCTATCGAAATGTCACATGGCAGCTAATACACTTCCGAGCTTTAACGGCTCCATCCTACATTACATGTTACTACATACAACGGAATGTGACATCATTCCAAAGTCGCAATGGCTCATACTTTTTAATTCACTAATGGGGACAAACTTTCGGCAGTCTAATCTGTATGCTAATCCCAAGAGTATGTGACCTTACCCTACGAAATGTCACGATGTTGATAAGTTTTTAACTATTACATTCAAAATGTTCAATATACATAGGAAATGAGTTTCCTGAGTAATAAGTTTCATGACTGCCGTTACAGGTGCAATAAAGTTAAATAAATGTAATACAAAGGTGGAAGAGTTTATGCGACTTCAATGACACGGTATATTTCTTTACGTGAATCCGCAAAAACAGCAAAAGATGAACTATAATACAAATATCTTTATCAAATTTGTTTGGAGCATGCATAGTAGCCTTAAAGGCTGACTCAGAGATTTCCCGGGGAGGGCGCCCTCAATTTTCAAATAAATTGTGTTTTTGCACATACATAATGCTTGTCCCTATAATAATCACTGTGTGAAATAACTAAGCTTCATATAGAAAATCACAGTGACTTTGTTTTAAAATTCCGGATCCGGAAATTTTGTTATACACGGTTATCCTATGCCTTTTATACTGTACATATAAATGTGTACTGCATGAAAACACGACAAATCTGATTCATCTCTAACTTTGGAATTGAGCATTTTAGGTGAGTATCTTTAGTTCTAGTTGACTATTTTTAATTACTACACAAAAAATATATATTTCGAAATCTCTTTGAGACGTATAGGCCTACTATCTATCTGAGAGTAAATAATGGGATTCTGATCTGTCATGGAAAGTGAATATTCAATTTCTAGCAGTTTGTCACCCCATAACCCCATCTGTAAAGTTTCTCGCCGATATTTCAACTCATGAGGACGAGTACTATAAAAACGTGATTTCGTAATCCCCACTGTGTATTATTAGTCAACCAAAATTGGACATATTTTCGCTTATAACACCCAAACCAAACATTCTTTAGCCCTAAAATTTCACAGGGTAAATGGACAAAATAGTACCTTTCTTCAGATAACAAAACCTTGACCACTTCCTGTAAAATCTGGGGTTCTGGGACGTAGCTATTAGCGATTGGACCATGGCACTTTAAATAACGCTTGTCCACACCTTGTCCGAACTTGATGTATACTTTTTCAGAAAACTATGCTTTGTGACTAAAAAGACCAATTTTGGCACGGAGAGATCGGTGACACACTGAACAGATAACACTGGATGAGGAGTTAGCAGTTGATGTTGTGCTACTAGCAGTTCTGGGCTTTCTTTGCTGTCTTTTTAACTCTGCTTGTAGGGTGCGTTTAGCCTCATAGTTTAATGCACGACTGGTAATTGTTGCACGCCATCAGTCACATTGCTGAGCTTGCATTTTTATATGGATCAACATCAAAGCACTTCACGTGACCGTTTCCCAGACTGTTATTCGCTAAAGAAGATCTGTTTTGGAATACAAGAATCCTCACCATTCTGACCATATGACCGGACCATCTGAGTTGATATTTCATCAGTATGGTATGGATACTCATGTTGGAGCGAGTGAGAACTGCTGTGTCTGAAATCTTGTCTTGCCACCTAATTCCTGATAATCTTCCTCAAGCAGTTTAGATGGAATCGATTCAGAGATGTGCCATGTTGTTGGAATTCAAATTGCACTGAAATAGAATTCAGGCCTTAAATTGAAATAGTGATCAATGATGTTTGCAAATTTCTCTTCAATAGAACTTTCAATCACAAATACATGTGATTAGAAGCATTGATGTCGTACCTTGAATGTCTTGTCTTGGAGCATCATCAATGTGAAGCATTGATGATGAGTTTGTAAGGGTGATACTCTTAATTAAAATGGGCAATCATACTTAAAACCATCCTATCGCAATCCCTTAACTTTTAATCAGTTCTTTGCTCGGTAGCTAAAAACGAAAATGCAGCGCTTCATCAAACGCGATGAGCTGAGCCTGTTTAATCTTACATTGGCGGTAATAATTCTCAGGGTACGAACACGTATGATCTAGACAGGCGGGATTAAAGGATTATAGACACGTTACGTTATTTTGAATTTTACTTCCACTTGCATGAAGTTATTTTTTTCAGTACTGTCCAATTTGTCAGTAATTCTAATGATTTAAGACCTTGGCTCTAAGCCGATGGTATTTAGCAAATGCATCGAACATTCCCAGGCAACACATTATAGTATCATCGGTTCGAAATAGGCGGGATGTGTTCAAGTTTGGTAAATATGGTAATCAAAAGAAATAATCGCGTGCTACGAACTCCTTTGATGAAACAAGAATACATCATGCGTAGGTAAACTGCGCGTGAGCCTTATACATTATTATCACGTGGTTACTCTTACGGCGGTGCAAGATGTAGCGAGGCTCATGTGTTTCAACATTGATCATACTGTAATTACTGACACTTAAAACGCCAGAATTGTATATCTAGAGGGAAAGGAAGCGATGGAAGGGTTGGAAATCTATAAATAAAACTTCTGAACACGAACGTCGTCTTCAAAACTTGGACTGACCCAATAACCTTGACTCATCTGTCAATCAGACTTTTCAAGAAGGTACTATGACCTGAGATTGAAATCTTGTTTTTAGAGATTGTAAGAGGCTTAATCGTGGATTTTAAAGCCATGGATAGACACTTTCTACTATTAATCCAATTAAAATATGAAATGTTTTTATCCCCTGACAACTGCAACAAGCTTAATCTTAATTTAATATCCATACGGTAGCTTAAGGATACGTATGTTCATTTTAGAAACGATACAATCTTTTCTAAATCAAAAAAGAGTCTCTATTCTATAGATTACTTTTGAAATTGGGCAAATTGATGTTATTGATGGTTTTACATGTTATATCCCTTAAATCCCTAAATGCCATTTTTCCAACTTTTCAAAAATCACGGAGCTGACCCTTTGCCTTGTGTTTAGGGTGAAATTGCTCCTAGATCTAACAAGACAAATTGCGCCACCTCACTTTTTTGCGGTGATCGCCAGGTTCGTAGTCATTTTCCTCTGGGGACGTAAGGGATATGCAACCTTAAAAGGAATCGAAATCAAAACCTAAATTGTCATTTGAATACATGCAATCATTAATACTGGATAAAAAGGCAGGCCGTTCGTCATCTTATTAACCGAATTTATCTAAATCCAGTTTGATCGATTTCGGATGGTACGTCCAATTAGAAACACATTCACGGATAGGCAAAGCCTTGTAGCTCCTTGTGTAAGGCTAACTGAAGTTTGATTAGTTCGTCTAAGCTTCTGCTGTGCTGCTGTGGTATTTGCGAATCAAAATTAGCATATGTCTTCATCCCATAGATATAGTATATAATTTTCATTATTATAAGGAGCAGATAGGAGGGACAATAGCTTGTGACATTATCAAAATAAATGAAGAGATAAGAAATCAAACTGGTAGCTGAAATTTTAACTATAAAATCTAAATATTATTTACCGTTCTGATGTTATGAAAAGCGATGGACACATTTTGCACCGGACACCTGCAGATAATATCTATCGCTCCTCTTCCAACCCTTGGTTGTTAGCTCAGTTGGTAAGAGCGCCGTGCTAGTAATACGGAGGTCGCGAGTTCGAATCCGGCCAAGCGAACATGTTTTTTTTTCAACACTTACGTGCGCTGGCCATCTCCAGGGATCCAGACTGGTAGCTGTATAGAAGAGCTTTGACGAACCAATCAAGTGCCTCCCAAGATTGTTTGTTTAAAAGTTTGCTTTTGCAAT
>JAMKCH010087340.1:13284-24118 GCA_023653785.1 Ophioderma brevispina | reverse complement strand
TGGCATACCAAAATATAAGTCTAGAAAGTTTATCAAACACCTATACTAAAACAGGTAGTGAAGTGACGTTTTACAATCCGGTTTAGACCTATACAATAGGTCGATGGTATTTCAGCATTTTTGATCAACATTTACCCACTTAAGTTGAGAATAATATACTCACCAATATACTCACCTTCATGAGACCGTACGTTTAATAACACTGAATTATTGTGGGATTGTACGCCAAAAATTAAGTTGTTAAGTTTGTATGATATTTTGGCGGCCATCTTGAATTTGGTCCAATTTTACCCCTTGAGGTTAGATTTTATGATTAATAATTAGTGTTAATATACTCAGTTGCATAAGTGTGTGTAGTAGAGTAAGTTTAATGTCTGTTAACTGTAGAAAATTACTAATTTATATCTTTTGACATAATTTTAGTGGTATTTTGGCAGCCATTTTGAATTTCTTGAATTTTGACCCCTTTGCACTCAAAATACAGCAAAGCAACCGGCATTTTCGTAATCAGCATAAAAAATCAGTCTAGAAACAATGTTTCAAATGCTTCTACTAAAAAATGCCTCATGAAGTTTCTTTTCATGAATTTCGTCTTGTCTAATGCAACCTGTGTTCCATGACTGCATCTATGTGAGTTAGCTCATTGGGCAGCTAGTTCTAACTTGGAATAGATTCAGAGGCGTATCCAGGATGACATACCCCTGGGGGGGGCAAACTGACGATGAACTTTTGGCGCCCCTGTGGAAATTGAAAATGGCACCCCATTCCACATCTTCTTGAATGTACATAACACACATATAAATAAACTTATTTTTTTTAGAAATTGTGTCGGCAAATGGACAGTTTTGTCGGCAATATCCCCTCCCCATTGAAAATGGTCTTGGAACGCCCCTGCATGTAACTAAATAACAATCTATATTACTAACAAAACCAACTTTGTGGGTTTGTTTGTTTGTCCGGCTATGCGTTTCGCCGTCCTTTAACATACGGATATGAATTTTGGTATGGTGGTAGAGCTCCGATGTACAAGGTTTGTGGTCACGTTTTCGAGGGGTCATTGGGGGTCAAAGGTCATCCAGGGGTCATTATTGTGTAACTTGGCCTAGCGGGGGGCCCGCGCGCAGCGCGGGTGGGCGATGCACTAGTTAGTTCAAATTTCCCAACAACTAGCTTTATTAAATCGACAGACGGTTTTCGCGCCCCTTTCCTTATTTTTCAGCCCTTTTCCTTTTGTTTTCTGTTTTGACGCCCCTTATTATTCCCCTTTAAACTCCATGTCCCTTTGCTATTCTTCGCGTCCGTTTCCTTAAACTATTTTCAACCCCTTTTTTCAGTTTTGACGCCATTTATTTTTCGTTAGCTCCGCATTCCTTTGCTATTTTAGCGCCCCTTTAATTCCTTAAACGTTTTCTCAACCTTTGTTCCTTTTTGGCGCCCCTTTCTTTTTCTTCTCATTTTCTCATTTCTTGTTTGTCTTATTAGTTAACTTTTCTTTCAAATTTATTTCACCACCCCTTCGTTTCTCGCTATTATTTTGCTTTTCTTATTGTCCTTTTTGGCGCCCCTTTACTATTTTTATACGTTCTCTTTTCTCATTTTTATTGCACATTTTCGCCCTAATTTTATCTCTTCTTAGCTTTCCCTTACAGATTCTTCCTTTTCACTTTAAGCTTTTCTATCTCTTTACCCTTTAATTGTCCCCTTCCCCCCTTTTCATTTTACTTTTTCTTTTCCTTTCATCCCATTCCATCTCTAATTTTCCTTCTTTCCCCTTTCCTTACCCTTTTCTTCTCCTTTTCCTCCTTTTTCTCTTTTCCTTCTTTTTGGCACCCCCTTTGGCCACCCGGGGGCAAGAGCCCCCTTTGCCCACCAGGATACGCCACTGAGATTGATAGCACTCCTACCTCAATGTGCTTCTCTATCAGAAATAAAAATTGGAATGAGACTCGAACCCACAACATACAGGGAACAGATTACAAGACTGTTGCCTAACACCAGTGCACCACACAATCTGAGCCAGCAGAAAGCCATTCTTTTGTAAATTATACCTAAAGGTGCCTGAGGAGATCGTCCGAGGATACAAATTTGTGACCCATCACAAAAGAGGGCCAGTTGTCACTCAAGCATAGAATTAGATAAAAGGAAGAAGTGAATCGTGTGTATTATTGAATAGCCCAAGAGCGTAACTGATTTGTGTCACACCTTGCGCGTCTTCCTTGTTGTTGCGCAACCAGCCGCGCGTTGTCACTCTTGCTGCGCAAGCGCATGCTCATAAAAATCTGTGCGTCATGCGTTATGTTATCAGTGTTGTATTTCTCCAATCAGGGCCGTACGCAGGATTTATTTTGGAGGGGTGCGGGACTTAGAAAAAATGGATTTTTTTGAAAAAGTGGACCTTTTTTGGTAAAAGTGGACCTAACCCCCTAAAATGGTCCTTTTTTGGACTTTTTGAACATTTTTATCACCAAAATGTGGACTTTCGTTGCAAAATTTATCTAAATTTTGGACTTTTTATTGAAAATTTCGGCAAAAAGTGGACCTTTCCCCCCTTTGTGGAATTTGACCGCACCCCCCTCCCCCCCCTCCCACGCGTACGGGCCTGTCTCCAATGTTCCATTGTTTGATCGGCCAATTTTTCTGTAATAATTATGCAAAACCAAATGATGGAAGAAATTATGCCTCTAAAAATGTTTCCTGCATTTTGTAATGCATAAAGTCTCTGAATGATCCCTGTTAATTTTGATCAAGAAAAGAGATATTTGAGTCAGAGTGACAGCATGTGGTAAGAGTTGTTGTTTTCACTCGCAAAATGCAACTAACGTAAAATACTTGCGTGTCTCATAAATATGCATAAGCACTTAGCAAATACGATATGCACACCAAATATGGTGGTGCCAAAAACTATGATAATGAAGTGCGTATGCTCATTATATTACTTTTGGGCACCTAAATTTTGGTTACGCCATTTGCGGAGAATCGCTTGTCTACTGTATATAGGTAATTGCGCTCAAGGTACAAGTTGAGATTTTGTTTTCATCAAAAAGCTGATATTATCAGCTCTAAAATAATACCTCTCATGTGTAAATTGGCTGTAGCATTACAATTTTATGAGGAAATATGTGGTTAAGTTTCTTTTAATTTTCTTTGTGCTTTCATGTATATTCATCTCAGATTTAAATAATATATCGAAATGCAAATTACCGACAACTGGCCTGTTTTGATATGAGTCACAGTTCTCAAAATTTGCACTTGGGTGGTTGCTAAACAACTGAGACTCTCGAGAAGCATGCATGGATGCATGACAAAAAAGCCTCACAATTACATTGTGTTTCAGCTTATTCACTTCTGGTGTAATTTAATAGATTGGTATTCTAAATATGCAGAAAAGCCTGGTTTCAATTGGGGTTGCATTTGCCTGGAAATGTCCATGTGTCTCATTGCAGTAATGGAATAATAAAGCCTGACGCATAGGTACCGTTCTAGTCATGACTTACACTGTGGGCCCAGACATCTTTGCTAACTGGGCCATTTTCCTTCATAGAGATAGATTAATAAAAGGCTAGAGATCGGACGGCCATCTTGATTCAACAAGCTCACTTGTGGATGCTTAAACGTTACCGCCCAAGCCCATTATACCTGAAACTTACAGCTTGGAAAAATGCACTTTCTCATTGATTTTGCCAGGCTGCCCTCGTTTATAAAATGATTCGTAGACATCCAAGGACATAGTCAGACATGTGGTTTGTTCAGAAAGTTTACCGTCACACTGATTGGGCAGGAAGTTTTTACAGATTTTCAATATGGCTTCCAAAATAGTGTGGGCTATAATATGTTGTTGCTATGAGGAGTGCAACATTTTTGACACAGGTAGTGCAAAGTTCTCATATATTTTTATCAATATGGAACTTTGACCTCGTAGGTGCGAAACAGCACTTGCCAACTCGCTCGTTTGTATTATTGGTAATTAGCAAAAATAAGCGTGTTCGTGCCCATTCTAAAGAATTAACTGGGAACAGTCCAGAGGTCTTGTTTTCCTTAAAAGTGCATTTTGTGATTTCAGCACCTTCTGTTTTATTCATTGTTCACTAGATATCCTTGAGAAAAGCTTATTCACAGAATTTAAGTTGATCCGATCTTGAGGTTTTGTGTTATGAGCAATTGCTTATTTCACATGGCCCCATAGGCCACTGTGCTATAAGTTCTGTCTGTTTACGGACAGAAAATAAAAAATTGCAAATTGTTTACAGATGCGACTGAATTTGCATGTAAGATTAGGTACACATGTATTACTAAGGCTAATGGTTCAGATGATATTAAAATCTCAACTTTTTTTAGGTATGTCGGGGACGAGGTTGTGGATCACGAAATGCCCCTTTAAATCCCAGCTTCCCTACAGGATCTACAGCTATAACAGGACATGTGTACTCAATAAAGGATCAAGCCAGTTCCTTGGAGTAGAGCTCAGAGTATATATAGAACATAGAGAGTTGCACTATTAAGAATCTGGCTGTAAATCACCATGGGGCCCATTTTCCTTTAATCCACACCAGCTCAGTACTGACTTGTGGACTTCACAAGTCCTAAGCTGTAGGTCCTGTATCAAAAATAAAGTAGATTCTTAAAAAGCTGTGGGAATTTACCCAATTCCATTGGTTCCTCTCCGCTTTCAATATACAAATATTGAATGCCTGTGAGTGCAATAGTAAAAAATATATCACGAGGACAGATGTGGGATTTTCCATTTCACGAGCCGCAGGCGAGTGAAATGGAACATCCAAAATTTGTCCAAGCGATATATTTTTACAATTGCATGAATATAGGCAGTCAATATTTGTTTTATATAACGATTTTACATAGATTCCTACCACAGTGCAATAGCACCGTGCAATGGTAAAAACTATTGCACGGCTAAAAATGCGCGATAGTTATATAATTTGCAATATAGACTGGGTATTATGCAGTGCGCATTGATGCTATTTTGAGGTCTAATGCACTCGCGTCATAGTGCGTTTTGATCATTCCCACGTGTTGAGTCTCAGTGTGTATATTCTTTGCATTCAGCAGGTTGTTAGATATTTCTCTTTGGGTGACAACAGGTTTTTCTTATTGTATTTAAGCTGTAAGGATCAGAAAATTAGGTTGGCAATTATTTTGAATTATAAATGAGAATAAAGGGATGTTTTTTTTAAACTCTCTTTCTCTCTGTGACCAATTGAAGTCAGTGATACAATCATTTTTTCATCATGGCAGAATTCTTCCTCGTGCCTCGTTCTTCCACTTAAAATTATGGCATCGCCTTAGTTTCAATTTGTTATAGAGAAAGCAACAGTTTAAAAAATCATTAAATCATACCTTTATTTTCTAAATCTCACTGTTTACAAATCGCCCTTTTGGAGCACACACACGATCAGATCCATGACATTAAGATGGAGCCCTTAAAACAACAGTTGGTAGTGGAAAGCACTGTGTTGCATTTATCTCGTTAAAAATCATGTTGCTTTAACCTCTTGCAGTAAACCTGATATAAAATTTAAATGAGTAATATTTGCTACAAAACAAGCAGCCAGGAAAATAGATTTTGTGTGTATTTCGTAGACTATTAAATAGTCTATGAGTTCCTGCTGGGCAATAAGCTCTCATGAACTCTCTGTATCCCACAAATCCTTAACTGGCATCATCCAAAAAAGAAAACAACCAAAGAAAAATGGGGATGAAGATTTGAATGCCAATAAGTGCTGGCTGGGCATTTACTGCTCAGGAGATAACCAAAATCAGATTTGCAATAACTGCTGGCTAGGCATTAACCCTTTGAGAGACCAACTGCTGATGAGTGCTGATTGAACGCCAAAGTCTCTTTCGGAAATTTGCACTAGAGAGTAAATATCCAGCCAGCAATAACAGGCACAAGTGCCAATTAGTGCCAGCTGGCATTTAGTGAAAAAAAACTGCTCATTATATTGCCAACTTGGCATTTACCACAAGAGGAGTTAGGGTTAATATTCACATTCTGAAAAATAATCAAGTTCAAAGCCAACTGCATTTTTTTTTCAAAGTGTGCTCATTTGCAAACAAGGGCATTTCCAAAACGATTTGATGATATTTGCACCATATTGCATATTTTCTTGAAAAACTTTTCAATGGGGGATTTGTGTTGTTTGGATGATGTTTATAAAATGAAATTACTACTCTAGTTAGTAGCTCATGGTGGTTTTGTGTGCAAGATATGTCCAGAGCTAAACTCTTCAGGAATCCACTAACTGAAGGTCCAGGAACAATATTTGGTTGGTTTGAGGGCACATGTGGTCCAGTGGATCAGCGTTCGGCCCGCACGCCAAAGTTTGTGGGTTCGAGCCCCGCTGGGGTCAATGTGTTTCGTCCTTGAGTAAGGCGCTTTACCTCAATTACTCCTCTCTACCCAGGTGTATAAATGGGTACCGGCATTATTTAATGCTGGGAAGGTAACAGACTCGCTGTAGATGAGGTGTGGCGATCCCACTACAGCAACATTATATGGTGGAGTCTGGCCCAATCGCTTCGAAAGAGAGATGGGCACTCCGTTCCTGTGTACACAGGTCCGTCCCCTTTACCTTTACCTAACATAATTCCCACTGACGCCGAAAATGCTGAAATGGCCACGCCCCTTTTTTGGGGGGTCACCCCTTTTTGGGCAAAGTACTACTGACTGTATCTACAGAACCGTTGGACCCAGGAGGTTTCAAGACCACTCAAAATATGCGGAATGGCCACATTATGCGGGGTCGGTAATACATTTTTATATCCAAAAGTCAAAGGTTTTTAAGATAATTGTCAGAAACCAATTTCAGCATGTTGCGCACTATACAATTATGAATGAATTCATAAGGTTTTCATGCCAAAACAGGAAGGGAGTTCACCATACACCTTGGATTTTGCTCTAACTCTCCTTAGGGATAATTTTTGGGGTAACTAAGGGTAGGTAACAAACGGAGAATTCATATTCCTTTCCGTTCTCAAACGGCAGCCAATCAAAATTTTGTGACCGTGAGCAAAATTGGGTAATATTAGGTGAAAACCGTGCATTTGTAAGTATTTGCTCCACAACTCAATCAGTTACGATGTTTGTATTGCACAGAGCTATTCACCATTTGGATTTCAACTGGGATATAATCAGTATTTTAATGTTACTCCTTTGGTTTTGGGGGGGGGGGTTTCACAGAGAATTCATATTCCTTTCCGTTCTCAAATGGCAGCCCGTCAAAATTTTGTGACCGTGAGCCAAATTTGGTAATATTAGGTGAAAATTGTGCATTTTTAAGTGCTGTTATAACAGTGTGTTTGCTCCACAAATCAATCAGTTAGGATGTTTGTATTGCACAAAGCTATTGACCATTTGGATTTCAATTGGGATATAATCAGTATTTTAATGTTACTCCTTTCGTTTTCGGTGAGGGGGGTCAGAAATGGCCCATCGTAAAGTGAAAATATATTTTTTTCTATTTTATAGGGACTTAATAGCAAAGGTAAATGCTGCTGAAGGATCTTTAAATTAACTAAAAGCACTAACTGCATGCCTGTGACCATAAAACAGGCAAAGTATCAAAGAAATACCCCCTGGTATATACGACAAAAGTGTAAAGTGCCATTTTAAATCAGTCATGACCTTTGTACTGCTCAGAGCTATTGACCATTTGTGTCTCAACTGGGATATAATCACCATTTGATGGTTTTTTTTTTTCATTTTAGGAGGGGTCAAAATGCCCGGTCGTGCAAAGAAATATTTTTTTATTCATTTTATAGGGCCTAATGGCAAGGGTAAATGCTACATGTAGTCGGAGAGATATGGTCCAAGTTATGGCCTGACCGTAAAATTGAGTATATACACAATTTTTTTGCTGAACGTGATAGATAAGGGTGTGTAGAATTAGAATCTGCCGGGTGCCACCTGGGCTTCCTTGGGCGTTTTGAGAAATCCAAGATGGCGTCGCCATAAATGATAATCATCTATTCAACCCTATATTATCAAATTATGGAGTTACTAAATATACTATAGGATCCAATGAACAAGTGTTTGGCACTTGTAACATTAAGTCATACTTCAAATTCAAAATGGAAGCCAAATTGAATAATTGAATAATGATGTCATGTTACAATTTTAAAAGTATCAGAAATACATTTATTGTGTCTAACAACATAACCTAAGTACTTATGTCTATTTTTTATCGCAGGTATTTACTGTTATAGGGCATATTTTAAAATTATTGGATTTGGCTTCCATTTTGAATTTGAAGTATGACTTAATGTTACAAATGCCATACACATGTTCATATTAGTTTGATAATATAGGGTTGAATAGATAATTATCATTTATGGCGACGCCATCTTAGATTTCTCAAAACGCCCAATGATGTCCAGGTGGCACCCGGCAGATTCTTATTCTACACACCCTAGTCTATCATTTTCAGCAAAAAAATGTGTATATACTCAACTGTACGGTCACATGAACGTTCTCTCTGACTAATGCTGGTTCCATAGGCTAAAATGTCATGACCCCTAAAAGTTGGGGGCCCAAAAGGTGCACTACCAGTGGCGTAGCCAATGGAGGAGGGGCAGGGGCAAACTGCACCCCCCCCCCACACACACGATAAATCGGGAAGGGGAAAAAAGCAAGAGAAAAACTCAGAAAAAAGAGGGAAAAAGAGAAAGGGGAAATAAGAGGGGAAAAGAGGGAAGAATAAAATGGGCAAAGGAGAAGAGAAGAAAGAAAATGTGCGAAGAAGAGAAAGAGGAAGGGAGAAGATGAAAAAGAAGGAAACAGGGAAACATGGCTTATGGCGCATTGTCTCAGTTTTCAGTTTGGGTAATTTTAGCGACTTTCATGCGGACAACCACGGGGGGGGGGCAACTTTTAGAGGGCATGGAAATCTTTGATATTTTGCCCATTTTATGGTCACATGCTTGCAGTTAGTGTTTTAGATCATTTAAAGACCCTTCAGCAGCATTTAACTTTGCTATTAGGTCACTATAAAATGGAAAAAATATATGTTTGTGACCTACCCTTAGTTACCCTTACAATTATCCCTGAGGAGAGGTAGAGCAAAATCCAAGGTGTGTGGTGAACCCCCTGTTTTGGCATGAAAGAAAACCTTATGAATTCATTCATAATTCTATAGTGCTCAACATGCTGAAATCGGATTTTGGCAATTATCTTAAAAACCTTTGACTTTGGGATATAAAAATGTATTAGCGACCCCCCATAATGTGGCCATTCCGCATATTTTGAGTGGTCTCGCAACCTCCTAGGTCCAACGGTTCTGTAGATACAGTCAGTAGTACTTTGCTCAAAAAGGGGCGTGACCCCCCCCCCCCAAAAAAGGGGCGTGGCCATTTCAGCATTTTTGGCGTCAGTGGGAATTATGTTACCAACCAAATATTATTCATGGACCTTCAATTAGTGGATTCCTGAAGAGTTTAGCTCTGGATATATATTGTATACAAAACCACCATGAGCTACTAGAGTATAAAATGTCTTTATGGAACTTCAATTTTTTGAATGACTGCCAAGTTTTGAAATTAAGTCTATTGCAAAGGGAGTATGACTGACATTTTCTTTGTACATAAGTCAGGGAGGGGGGGAGTTATATGTGCTTTGTGCATAACCAAAAAATGTGGATGAATTATTAGAGCTATAGGGTCTTGCCTGCCAGAAATCAACAGAGTGTACGGCATAATGTGAAACAAGTCTTTAGATGTGCTTCATATTTCTTGAAATAACTTGCCTCAGAAATCACCCAAAAATCCACCTTTTTCCCTCCACCAAAACACAACACAAGCCTTTCGGCCCTGGAGAAGACTTCAACACATAACATATCCAATTTATAGCTCTAAACACCACTCCCTCTATCCAAAACTGTTGACAGAAGTCCAATTTTTTCTCACAATGCAAAAGGCAGTACCTACCCCCAGGGCCAATACGTGCACACGTACTGTCTTCTGTCAGCACATTTTTGGATTTTCAAAAGTAGACCAATTTTAATATACAGACATACCTCTGATAACAAGTCGCACCTTTTAAGAACTGAGTAATTGCACCCAATACCCAGACATAGCAATTTGTGCATGACCACCTTTGTGTGACTGTTTTGTTACTTTGCCCAATCAAGCAAATTCATGATCCATATTGCCCAATCAAGCAAATTCATGATCCAGAAAGAAAAAAAAAGAAAATCAAATCAATTGTATCACTATGTACCAGGTTCAAAAGTGTAAGTTTACCACAACAAGGAGATCCATTGGCAACAATGCCTTTCTTTACGGCCCACGCATATGGAACTTATATATTTTTGTAAGAGATGTGACTAGCAAATAATGTCATGTAATTTCCTGCATAACTCATATATCACAATTGACAAGATTTGCGAGCTTGAAAATTATGTGAGAAAAAAAATTGTGTACCTGAAATGCTGAAGCATTTTAAAGTTAAATGTGCTTGTTCCGATTTGTCTATTGTGTTCTCTTCTTGATATGAGAGCCTGCCACTTGCACATACGTCCCATCAAGTACCGTGAGAAACAAGCTTGCGGTTTTGACGGTAGACCATTTTAGGACCATTTCAGTTTCAGAGACCCTACTTTTCATGTCCAAAGCCATATTCTACCCAATTTTCTTCAATAAACCTCAAAAAGTAGCTGGAAATTGAGGAAATTGCAGCTTATTTTCTGGAAATTTTCGGAAAACCTAGTTCCGGAGACCCCATTTTGGGCCTTAAATCAGCTCCGGAGCCTCAATTTTTGAAATCCAGGAGGCACATACCTACCCTTAAAAAAGTTGAGAACCCCCCCCCCCCCCCCCCCCCCCC